>VZRZ01004385.1:46469-68437 GCA_013398175.1 Climacteris rufus | reverse complement strand
GGGGGGGATACAGCCAATGGGGGAACAGAAATTACAATATAACCAATGGGTAACTGAGGATACAAGAAGTTATTAGAACGTAACCATATATGCAACATTACCTAACTGGGTAGTAAGCCAATGGAAACAACGTATGCAAAAGGCAACCTAAAGGAATCATGGATTGGGTAACAGTGTCACCCTAACCAGAATAACTGTCTCAGAGGGCAGTGTGCTGAGCTCTCTTCCACCATTGTTGAGGCCTGCTTGCTGTGTCTTTAGCCTCGCACACTGCCACATCATCCCTTCCATCACGTCTATCAAACTTTGAAGTACTGAGTACTAAAGCTATTTAAAATATTTTCTTTCACTGCTGTGAAAGAGGAATTCTGAACTTGGAATAGTACAGAATATTACCAGATAATGCAATGGCATCAGTTAATACCATATTTTTAAAGACTTCCAAAATCACAATCTCCATATTTAGCAAGGTATCTTTTTCAAGTAAGATGTCATTTGATTGATTAAGTTAATATTCAAGTATACAGTTATTTCAAAGGCAGAAAGGTGACATGTAGAAACAATGGTCAAGGAGTCTCTGTTCTTTGTCAGTCAGGAATTTTATTGGTTCAAGTTTTCCATGACTGCTTCCTCCAATCAGTCATCAGAGATTTACAACAGCAGAACAAAGTACAAGATAAAATACAACTATCAGCTTTATAAAGATGACAAGGGCATTCAAAAATGCCCCAGTGATTGAAGACATCCGTTACTATAGGACCATGAGAAAAATGACCCAGTGATTGAAGACATCCCTTACTATAGGACCATGAGGTCAGCTTGGTTACACTTGAAACTCTGATGTCATCAAGATATTCCGTATCTTTACGCCAGCAAAACAAAAATCTAGTAGAAATATATGCAAAAGCCATGACTTCATGCACTCCTACATGATAACCTAGTCGTGCTGAAGCTCACTAGGGACAGAAGTAGGGTTGCTCATTTTGAATGTAAAATTTTCCTGTTGCTGTTTCTCTCTTGTTATTTTCCCTCTAAACCACCCTACAGTGATAAATCTGTCTGTTTAAGGTGTCTCTTTGGCAGGCTGTCCTTTGATTAGGCAATTTATCTTTAACATGCCCAAAACAAGATGTTCTCCAAGACCAAGAGTTGACAGTTAGGTGAATGCTGTATTGTACTGGCTAGGTAATAGACACAGAGAGTGAGATCAGCCAACACAAATGCTCCTTAATGAATGGCAATACTCTGTACCAAGAATATATAGCAGTTATTATACAGCAGAAAAGATGCTGCAGGGTCAGAAAATTGTGGACATATTGTATGTCACATTAAATAAGATTTATCAGGATACTACTTTGCAAAACTGGCTTGTGTTAGGCAGCATATCCTATGGAGATCTAGAGGGTGGAGAAAATAAAATGGATGCTGATTATTTTATAAACCATGTGAAACAAGTGCTCTGCAGTTATGTGTGAACAAATGCAGCTATAATGAAGTGGGCCAGATTTACATCAAAGCTATATGAAGTATTGGTTACAAAATTTAAAACATTGACTGACTTAAGTTAAGTCTGACTTAACTATCTTTTCTCAGATTCCTCAGAAATGGCAATGTGCCATATAAAACTTCATAGACTAGTGGTGAAGACTTACTAGTCCTGGATGTCAGCCAATATTTCAATAGACCTTTCAATAGGGAATGTTTGATATTAAGCTTATGTTGTTGGCTTTTATTCTAATGTAGATGTTCTGTTGTTTTCCCATACAATGCTACAGTATCTCTGCCCACATCTACTGTCAAAGGGGGTCAGCACAGAAAAAGGCTTCTTGGCCAAAAAAGCAAATAATTAAGTAAAATCCGACTTATCATTATTGTATAGGTAATTGTCCTTGAAATATTGCTAAAGTGAAAATGTCATTTTATGGAACACAATAAAATTAAAAGTGAATTTTATCTACAGCTTCTCTGGACAACCTTTTCCAGTGTCTAATAAAGGTGTAAAAAAATTCTTCCCTATAACCAATCTAAATGTAGACTTTAAATTTGAAACCATTGCCACTACAGGCTCTCCTAAAATATCTGTCTTTCTCATAAGCCTCTTTTATTATACTGGAAGACCATAATCAGGGTTCCTTTGAGCCTTTTCTTCTTCAGGCTGAGCAACCAGAAATCTCCCCAACTTTCTTCATAGAAGAAGTGTTCCAGCCCTTTGTCTTATTGCATTTGATGCGGTTTTATGGAACCATTCCTTAAGACTGTCAAGATCCCTCTGCATGTTGTCCCTCCCCTCATGTCTATCAGCTGCACCACTCAGGTTGATGTCACCTGAAAAATTGCTGAGTGCTCTGAATCCCACTGTCCATGTCATCAATAGGGACATTGAACAACCCGATGCTGATCCCTAAGGGACACCATATGTCACTGATCTTCATTTGGACATTGAGCCATTGACCGCAGCTATTTTTGTATGGCCAGTCCAAATGATTCCTTATGCATCGAATAATCTGTCCATTGAGCACTAACCTCAATGATTTAGTGACAAGCCTGTTGTGTGGGACCATGCCAAAGCCCTTGCAGAAGTCAAGACAGATGACATCAGTTGCTCTTTCCTTATCCACCAATGGATCCACTCCATAGTGGGAAGCCACCAGCTTAGTTAGGCACAATTGGTCCTTTTTGAAGGGCATCATGTTTGATGTTTCTAATCACCTCCCTGTCATCCAGATGCCTTGACATGTCTTCCAGGAAGATCTTTTCCATGATCTTACTGGTCAGAGAGGAGAGAGTGACTGGTTGATAGTTCCCAGAGTCATTGTTTTTTATCCTTTTTAAAAATGTGAGTAACATTTTCCTTTTTTCAGACACTGAGCAGTGCCATGACTTTTCAAATATTGTGGAGAGTGGTTTGACAGCTACACCAGACAGTTCACTCAGAACTCTGGGATGCATCTTGTCAGGTCCCATGAATTTGTATATGTTCTGTTTCCTCAGATGATATCAAACCTGATTTTCTCTTACAAAAATGGAACATCATTCTTCCAAACCTTGTCTTGAGGTTCAGGGGTTTGAGAGTTGTGCAAAGAAAGAGCACGATGGATTATAAACCTTTAGTTATTTTAGTTATATTTGCAATCATAAATGGGCCATTCACAAAACATTTATGACAACAGACTGGGTTTCATATTAAAACTACAATACCTTTCACAACAACTGCTGGAGGTTTCTGACTTCAGTGAAAATACAGTGCTGATATATAATGCTTTGGTTTTGACCCTGCTTTTCCATTTATCTCTAGGACAAATGGCTTTTTTTCTTTTTTTTTGAAGTTTGTAGATACTTAGTAATAAATTGTGGGACAGTTTTCAGACTTTAAGCTGGTTTATCAGCAGACCAAGGAAGAGACCTTGAATATGTAAGCTGACTATGATAAACAGACTTTGTTTTGTTCCCTGGTGCATTACTTTCAAGTGTTAGTAAGGTGATGTTATTTTTTTCTTTTCTAGCCATGCCCAGTGTTTGCTATTTTCATACCATGTTCTGAAGTTAGAGATGCTACATTAAAAAGGTTTGGAAAATGATAATTGTCATTGCAGTGACCAATATTGACCTCACAATACGAAAATAAAAGTTTGCATTGCCAAAAAAGTGCATGTCATATATTAATCTTGTGTTACTCAGAGAACTGGGCTTGTGGTTCTTATCAATAAATTGCTGAACTGCATTGGGTTTGCATGGCAAGGTTTTGATAGTAGAAGGGAGGGATGACAGGGGTGGCTTCTGTGAAAAGTTGTCAGAAGCTTCGTACATGTTCAACAAAGCCAATGCCAGCCATCTCTAAGAAGAACCCACCACTAATCCGTAGTGATAGTAGCATTTCTGGGATAATTTATTTGAGAGAAAAAAATTGTTATGAGAAAGTAACTGAGGTTAGAGACAACATGAGTGAGAATACGTGACAGAAACAGCTCTGCAGACATCAACGTCAGTGCAGAAGGAGGGGGAGAAGGGCCTACAAGTGCCAAAGCAGAGATTCCCCTGCAGCACATGCCGAAGAGCGAGTTAGGTTGTCCACCTGGAAGAGAATCTATGGAGGTCCATGAGGAAGCAGGTGAATGTGCTCAAAGGAGGTTGTGATGCCATAAGAACTGCACGCTGGAACAGGATCCTGGCAGAGCTTGAGGTCCTGTGGAGAGAGGAGCCCATTCTAGAGCAGGTTGTCTGACAGGGCTTGTGATCCCATGGGGGAGCCATGCTGGAGAAGCCTGTTCCTGAAGGACTACACTGTGTGAAAGGGACCAATAGCGGAGTAGTTCATGAAGAACTTCAGACTGCGGAAAGGACTCACATTGCAGAAGTCTGTGAAAGAATGTCTCCTCTGGGAAGGAGCCCACTCTGGAGTGAGGGAAGCGTTCCTCTACCTGAAGGTGAAGGATCAGCAGAAACAACGTGTGATGAACTGCTCGTAACACCATTCCTCATCTCTCTGCACCACTGAGGGGAAGGACATAGAGAATCTGGAATAAAGTTAAGACCAGGAAGAAGGCGGGGGAGGGGGGAAGGTGTTTTTAGGATTTGTTTTATTTTTCATTCTATTCTGATTTGTTTTAATTCAATTTATTTCTCCAAGTTGATTCTGTTTAGGCCATGTCAGTAACCAGTGTGTGGGGTCTCCCTGTCCTTATCTCATTTCATGAGCCCTTCATGATATTTTTTCTCCTGTGTCCAATTGACGAGGGGAATGTAAGAGTGGCTTTGCTGAATACTTAGCACCCAGCCAAGGTCAAACCACCACAACTGCTCAAATATCTGAGGTATTGTACTTACATTCTGACTTGTAATCTAATACATGCTGCTATATAAGTATTAGTGTTTGTTCAGTAGAGTATCAGACAGCATGTCATTTAAAATATTATTATATTAAATGATTCTGGTATATTATAGTTATTAATATGTGGTTCTGCATTTTTTTTGTAATTTTAGCACAGTGTAATCCTTAACATTAATGGAATGAATGTTTATTGTACAATTGCTTTAGAAGGAATGCTGAGGTTTTTATTATGTAGCAGCTAAAAGGCAATATCAAGGAACTGAGCCCCTGTTATGTGGATCTCCTTTTTACCTATCTCTTGCTTTCCTAACCTATAGCTGGCACTGCCACACCGAAGAAAAACCATTAAACAAAGCTGACAGGAGTCATGAAAAAAAAAAAAAGAGACGATAATATTGCAGAGAGAATGACCTCCTTGTAAGAACTTGCTTCTTTTTAACATCTTTCTCTGATACTGTGTGTCTCAGATTCTTGTTGGAAAGCTCTAAATGGTATTGGAAATTGACATAGTCTTAGACAGAAAAATTAGTCCCTTATAGCTGGCCAGTAAACAGTACGTGTATTAATGCATTTTCATAGCCTTCACAAAGATAAGCTCTAAATTTCCAATGTCCATTCTCCATTATTTCAAAATCATCAGATTAAAAAAAAGGCATCCCAAAACATAAAACCCTGTATATTTTAAAGTTTTGAGCTGATTCATAAAGAGAAACAGGACACCTTATAGCAGAAATTACCATTATGACTACAGTCTTCCTATTTCTCAGTACTTTTTGTCCACTGAATATTTAAACTTTCTGCCCCAAAATTCAAACTGCATTATGCCTTTGGTTGTTAGAGCCCAGAGTAATTTTGTATTTCATTTGGCCTTTGATAGAGGTGTCTTCCACCAGAATCATGCTATCACTCATCAATTTAGGGAGACTCATAAGAGAAGACTACAAAATTTCACAGGTTTGGGACCTATCCTGTAGCACTCACTTCCATAGATGCTGAGAATTCCCAGGGTCTTGACTTTTTTCAAAACTAAATATAAAACATATTTTTATTTAGCTTTCCCCCAGTAAGGTATTTTCACTGGAAGATGTGTATAGAGCTTTTCTCTCTACCATGGATATTTGGACACCAGCACCTCCCTCTTAGACCCTCCTTCAATTAAAAAAAAACAACCAAACAAAAGAATAAACTCGAAACAGAAACAGCAACCATAAAAACCAAAGAGACCCCAGAAAAAAAAACCAGGAAAAAACCCCACAACCACATTCCCACACCGATTAATTAAGCTACTTCTGTCACATGGTAAGAAAGGGAAAGAAGGAAAAGAAGAACCAGGATGTCTGCTGTTTCTTCTATTTTTAAATACTCCAGAGGCACTTTGATTCTATGGTGATGGGGCTATATATGTATCTAGATAGTTAATTCCTTAGTCCTCTAAGGGAGTCACTGAAAAATAAATGTTGATATATAATTGACTCATAGACATATTGCCTCTGGCAATATGCTATAGAAATGGCATCATGAGATGGAGGGAAACAGATCACAGATTTTAGTAACTGACACTTCACATCTTGTAAGTTTATCCCTATATATTTCAAATGTTAATTGGGATTATAGATCTTTCTACATTTGAGTGAGGCTGGGCTTTATCTCCTTGACAGTAACCTAGTATTATATTTTAAACTTACAGAATTAAAATTACTAATATCAGCCTGAATTGGAATAGTAAAATTATATGTTAATTGTAAATTCACAATTAAAACCAACACTTGTTCTGACATGTGACTGCATGAACATTGTGGTGGCAAAATGCTAGCACTGCTTTTTTGACGCTGCATATGTAATTAGAAAAAAAATCTACCTCCTGTCAGGGTTTTTCTCTAACTGTAGGGTATGTTTTCCATCTCTTTTGTTAATATTACATTTCTGAGGGTGTTTTATTGGTCCAACCAATAGCAAATAGTGTTCTGAAATTCAGGGAAAAGGAATTGGTTAGTGTGCTTATTGTTGTATGTGTAACACAAAAAACAAAATGGGGAATACTGTAATTTGAAGGCAGAGATTTGGGATGTGTTCAGAGGAGTGAATCGGTGACAATGTCTAGATAGTTAACATTTTTAAGTTTGACTGCTTGAGGGGTATGGTACCTATCAAGCTGTCTTTCTGACAAGACAGCACTCTACTCAGATATGAATAGATAATGCATTTAGAAGTGGGGGAGGCGGGTGGCAGGAAGAATCACAGAATAATGTAAACCAACAGTTAGTAGAAGGCATAACTTTAAATACAGATGGGTTGTAATGCATGTCAGGGAGACATGTACAATTTTAGAATCTTAAGAGACCATATGTGGGGGCAGGTAGTGGGAGGAATGCAAAATTTGTGGGTTTAAAAAATAACAACAGAAAACCTGTGGTGAGTTCTAAAAAAAGATTATGTTAATTTGTGATGCATTGCCAAATGCAACTATAGATTCATAGCACCAATTAAACCAAGTGTTCTAATTAAAATGTGGTTTTGTGTTAGTCCATGAAAGTTGTGTGAAGATAGTGTCAATGTGTTTCTGTAAACTACCTAATAATTTTAAAATTTCAAGGATGAAGAAGAGCATTGAAAACAGAAGGAAGATTTTGCACTAGTCATAAAATCATAAATAAGATCAGAGCAGTGAACTTATGCTTCAGTGGTGTGTGTAGTTTTGACCTCAAATGACTCATCAAATTTGTATTTATTGATTGATCTCAATGTTTATGAGCTCAAGGATCCATTATGCCTGTATCAAGCTTGTACCCAAGAAGTTTACAACCAGACTTGTAGGAGGATAAGTTCTATTCTGTTTCAAAAGGTTAGCTCAAATACAATGTACTGGGAATAGTGTTCCATAGAAGCTTCAGAGTCAAGGAAGGCATGTTTGAAGAAGCACCCCAAAGGAGTGGACCAGGAGTCTAAGATGTGCAACATCTGTATGTAGAAATTTATCTACAGTTGTTGACACAGCATGATCTCTCTTACATGGATTTTATTTGAAGAGAAGGAAATAAATATCAGATTTTCAAATCCCCTGGTGTGTCCAAATTTGTATGGTTCTAGATTTCACATATGGACTTAGCACTCTAAAAAACCCAAACAAAACCCAAACCAACCCCAAATGAGACTGTTAACTATGATAGTGTCCTATCTTTAGTCAAGAAGGTCTTCTGATGCACAAAACTAGATACTCACATATGTAAAAATCTTGGTGCATATAACATACACTACCGATACCAGATACTGCATCACTTTTTCCTTGCAATACTTATATAGTAATGGATATAATCTATGAATTTCTTATAAATCTCATCAATTGTATTGAGGAATTTAAATTCTGCAAAAAGTTTTACTTGATTTGATTTACTTGAAGTGCATTGGAAACAAACTCACAAACACTAAGCTTTCTCATTCCTTTGGTGTTGCAATTTTTAAAACATTTAGTCGTGAATTGTTTTGAAGATGTCATAATTCCAAATACAGCTTTGAGACATTTGGACAGAATTATTAATCCAGAACACATGTATCCTGCACTCTGAACAGACTGTAGCTCTTTTGGAATGGGTCATGTCACAATCTGTATAAAAAAAATATGACCTTTGGTTCTTTCATATACAACAGATTCATGGAGGAGGAGTGCCTAAATTTCATGGATCATAGTAGGCTTTCTAAGTTCAAAGCAGTATCCCATACAAGTAATAAAATAAATGAGTGCATGAAAGAGCTCCTCTGAGAAAGCTGTATTATCTCTGGCAATATTTGTAGATATTTTGTATCGACAAAATGCAAAAAAACCTATCAGAATTACCTTGATTTCTTAAAAAGTTTAAATAAATTATGTAAGCAACTAAAACATAGGCATACAAAGTCCTATATTTCATATAATACTTGTAAATAACATAGTAAATTCAGTAACATAAATAACAGAGTAAATTCTAAGTCCATCCTAAATGTGGGGAAAAATCAAAAGGATGTTGTTATAAATGCCTAATCTAAGAACAATTTAAATAGATTAATAGTATTTAAGACACTACAATATAAGGAATAATGAAAACGAATAGATGAGATTTCAATTTCATTTTTTTGTTTTGTTTCACGTTTATCTTCAGTTTTTTTACGATTAAAGAAAGAACTAGGTTTATTTAGAAATGTTAATGGAAGATAAATTTTCTGAAACATCTGTTCAGACACTCAAAAGAACAACCAGGCATACAGCCAAAGGACTGGGGTGAAAGAGACAGAAGAAAGATGATCAGGGTAGTAAGTGATACTAATTTTAATTTATAAGCTTCTATTACTCCCTCTACTCAATCCCTGTTGGAGGATCCATGGAGCTTGACATCATAATTAGACAACTGGACACATAGGTGAAAATATTTATAAAGAGCATGAAACTTTCACAAACAATGGCATTCCTGGGGCCTGGAGTGGCAGCGAAATACCAGGTCTGCTTTAGTTATATCTGCCAAAAAATTACTCACTCCTTTGATTTTATGGGCCCTCTAAAGGGCCAGGAGGGTGACTACCCACATTCCTAAGGCAACAGACAAACAAGAAAAAACCCCAAATGTGGCACAATATTAGAACAAAACCCCGATTCCTAATGTCTTGAGGACAGAATTACAACATCTTGCAGACAAAAAGAAAAGAAGACTCTTATAAGTGGCAAATGGTTCTGAGATAGGAAGATCTCAGAAGAGGCAGGCAGAGAGGTTGGCTGGTTCTCAAGAGATGTTCGTCATACAGAACAGAAAGTTGTGGTTCCTCCTGTAAAGGAGTTCTCACTTTTGTCATTACTGGACTAGAACTGTTTCTATTTTATTGGGTTAAAATAAAAGAGTATGTAGAAAGTTAGGAGTCAGAATGTCTGTGGTACTAGTTTTGGCCAGCAGGAACACTAAAAGACTGCAGAAAACTATCTTGTGTTTGAAAAATAAGGAGGAAGATAATATAGGTATAGGATTTCAGACAGCATCATCAACACAACATCTGACAACTCTGTAGCAAAGAAAACTCTATGGGTGCAAACAGCTCTGGAAGTGGAAATGTGGCTACACTTTTAGGGAAAACTATGTGTATGACAACATCTTGCTCTTTTTTTTTATTTTCTTTGAGAGTGTTTAAGGCACATGACTAGCTTATTTTCTATTGCTGAGACTTTTATTTATGTGCTGCTAGCTTTTAGAGAGCCCAGCAACACTCCAGCTGCTCTATAAACAGAAAGTCGCTGCTCTATAAACAGAAAGTCACTGCCTTAGGAGTACATGGTTTTATGACAAAAACAAATATCCCTTTTTACTTCTAGCAGTATTACAGAGTAAAAATACCTGAGGAAAAATGGTATGAAATAACATTGCATTTGTTCATCACCAGTGGAGTACATGGTAAGAGGCTGGGTGTGATGCACACATGCACATTCCTGTTGATTTTCAGTAGGATAAATCTCTGAGAATAAATGTTCAGCAACACTGAGAAAGCACCCTAGTCATATGTTTCAATTAAGCTATGATAGCATAAACTGGAGGGCATTGCCACATTCTAGTGAGATTGCAATTTGGACTGCTGAGCTTTCCTTGCCAAAGGGGATGTTTGGGAAGCAATGAGCTTATCTTTACTTTAAAGTGTAAATTGACAGATAGGAATAGAGAGTTCTCCCCTCTCTCAAATCAATTTGAGATCAAGATTTTAAAGTCATTCCACACAGAAGAACTGACTGCTGACACACAGGAACTTTTACTGGTGGGTAGTTTGTGTGAAGGTTCTTGTCTGAATAAGGTTTCAAAAGCAATCAGATATTCCTTTTCTGAAATACCCCAAGAAAGTTTTTTATGTAGTAGAGACTTTGAACAATAACTATTGAAGATTAGGCTCTTAAATTAATTTATAACTCATTAAACAAACCTCAGTCTCAAAAGTTCTCAAAATCTACTATGGTTAGAGCTCTCTCTGAAGTCTAAAACCAACAAAGATGTGAGAATGGTCTTAAGGACCTGCTCTGTTTGACTAAAAGGACAGTGTATGAAATAATATTTCTGTTAACAATAAGAGGTATAAAAAAAAAAATTCCATGTCCTCCTATGAAATTATGACCATGTAAGAAATGTTTTGCAGAAGTAGCATCCACATCTCTTTGGCTTTTTTCCTCGCAGCAAGTGCAACTGTACCCTGATGTATTGTGAATGTGAATGAAATAGAATTTCATTCACTCTCAGAATTTCTATGAAGAGACTAAGAAAAGGATTGTGTTTCTATGAAGACATTATGAAAAAAAATGCTGGTCATTATGACTTTTTTTAGTGTAACTTAAAGTGTTCAACCTGTGAAATATTTGTATGCCTTCTTCTTTGCCTGAATCTTTAAAAAGTTCTCGGTTTAGGCTAACAGTATAGGGCTGGATTTAAAAGTTTTGGGGGTCTTTCATCTGGTTTTGGGTTTTATGTGTTGAATATGCAGAATATGCAGAAGTTTAAAAATTAAAAGTTAACAAAATGTAAGAATTTTTTTGCATTAGTAGGTATTTTATTATAATAATAACACTGGATTAAAATAAAAACATAATTACTTTTCCATCAGAATTCATAGTCATCAATTTTTTTGGTTATTCCAGAGCAAAATATTTCTGCAGCATATGCATTTTCATATGTTTGCGTTTTGATCAATAACATTTTTCTATGTAAATAACTGGTCTTCCAGTAATTTAAAAATTTTTTTAAGAGCTTATATATTTCAACAATAGTATTAAATCTAACACTAAACTTAATTAGGAAAAACATTTTAAAAAATACAATCAATTTTAAAAAATACAATACTAATTGTTTATGTGAATGAAGAAATCATTTAATAGAGAGCAGATATTTTGGGGTCTTCCTAGTGAATAGTTAAGTATAGTTCTATCGGCCTGTTTAAATTTGTAATTCCTCTGGCTCATTGTGCATTTTATTACCAGAATTAAGAAAAAAAAATATTGTGTTTCTGTTGTGGTTTAAGAATGATACTTCCCAATTTAGTGCTTCCACTGCAGTGGGATGGAGAGAAGAATTGGAGACACAAAAGACAAAGATCATGAGTTGAGATAAGAACAGTTTACTGGAAACAGCAATGAGATAAGAAAACAAAAAGTAACAGCAGCAGAAGCAATACTAATGACAGAGGGTACAATAATAGAAACAATAGAAACAATACTGCTCACTGTGGAAACTCCCAACAATAGACAACTCCCAACTGCTTCCTCTAGCTCAGAACCAGCATCACCCAAGCTCTTCCTTGGGCTCAGAACTGGGGCCACCCCATCGCTCCACCATACTTACTCAACCATAAGGAACCCCTTCTCCCCAAAAGGGGCTCTCTTTCTCCTGCCCCCGAAAATGGTATGAGGTAGTATAGAACTACCTTTGGGTCCTAGCCACGCCCATGCCTGGCTGCTGCAAAAATTAACCCCTGTCCTGGCTGCAACCAGGACAGTTTCTGTGTTCCTGCTTTCCTCCTTTTCTCTTGTTTAACATAAAATTTTTGGTTAAAGCAAAGGACAATGCAGTCTGGCAGGGACCTGTCAAGGCACTTGCCCAGAGCAGATTTGGCCATGGGGAAGACTAGGTTCCTCCAGGTTTTTCACAGGCAGCTGCCCTCTGTCAGTTCCTCCAGGTCCCTGATAGAAATGTTGTGCGATCTAGGTCCCAGAAATACCCCTGAATTGTTCATTTCATTAACAGCTCCCAGACGGGCCCATTATTCACTATTCTGTGGACCATTAATTTTCCAGTGACCAATATAAGTTACTTCCTGTATTGTCCTTTTTTTTTTCTTCTTTTGGAGCTCTGCCATGGTTTTTCATTAGTCAAACTTACCTGTTAACACCTCTGCCTTTATCCTGAGATGGACTGTTCTTTCATCAAACTAACCAGTTTTCCTGGCCTTCTTTTCCTTCCCTGATGTCCTATGTCACTTTCCTGATGAAGTTGAAATTCGCTCTAAAAGCAGATTTGATCCTAGATCCCTTCTCTCATGAACTGGAACTTGAATGCCACTGCTACATCCAAGACAACTGTTGATTGTCACACATTCATCCTGCTCTTCTGTATTAGTAAAGGTAACTGTGAGCAAATGTACGACACTGTTGTTTTGTCAATCTATTACCTGTATCATCCTCCCAAAATCTTGATTGCTTGTGTTTTAGTAGATAGTTACACTCGTACTCTCCTAACATTGTAAACTTACTATCAGTTTAATGAGCATCCAAAAATGGACACAGTCAATCACTGATTTATTTTTCATTATTTGTGATTTGTGATTGTATTAAAAAAAAAAAAAGAAAAACAAAAAAACAAACCCTTACTATAGAAAAAACAAGGGGTTTAATCTAGAGTGTAAAGATCATTTAATGTCTCCAACACACAAAGCTTCAAGCTGTGTTTTGAGTACCAGATGGACTACTTTTAACCCCTCCCCTAAGGTTTCTGGTGTTTAAATGCTTCATGGAATCAAAGCTGCTTCTTTAGACTCAACTTTGAAATTGAGATCAGTGAATACTAGTTAGTGCTCCCATATTGCTATCCTTGTGTCCACCCTCATGCTCTCCACTGTGAGAACAGAGATCATGAAACTGAAACAAAAGCTGACAGCAAAGACAGATGTTCTTAATAAAGGTTAGACAGTTTTCAAGAAGCAGTTTCAAGCATAAATAAGAGGATTGAAGCTATAGGTAATGGGACCTTGCAAACTGATTTGAGACCCAAAAAGTTGGGAAATATATTATCAGCCCAAGATGCCATGGTGACTGTATTGCTATACGAACCTAAAGCCTTTCAATGTCAAATGAACAGAAAGGTGAATATGATTAGGGCGGATTAATTAACTGGCATTCCAGAAGGCCCAGAATACAAAGATATCAAACTTCCTGAAATTGTTAAAGAAACAACTCTTGGCAAATATTTTACCTTGTATGTTTCATGTTGTTTAGCCACTAGCTGATTCACCTAACAACATAAAGTTGAGAAGTCAGTGTAAGAATACACACTTTCTCTCATTCTTTCCTCTACAAGAATGCAGAGGTAAATTAGCTAGTTAATCAATAACTGAGAAATGTCAGTAAGCAAAGTGTGGGACACTCTGGAAGAACAGAACACATGAATCCCAAATACATGGACTTTGTTCCTGAATTAGACAGGTTTATTTCTGTAAAAAATGTAGAAACTGCCCAGCTTTATAAGGTTTGTGTTATCTACAAAGCAACTATATGCAAGATACAGCCATGCTGACCACTTCCCTTCATCATTATTCTGGTGGACTAATAATTTCTCTATGAGCTGAAGCTGAAAATTCACCTTCTCCGAGTGGTAAATCCACCAGTTTTCTGTACGCTATTGCAAACTGCAAAGAACTTCTGTTTTGTGATGATCATAATTTCCCTACTTGGAGTTGCTGTAATAAATTTTTATGTTTACTTACTCTTCAACTGCATGTGGATAATATCAGAGCTTATATTTTTCTTTTCACTTTAGTTGAGCTGGAATGCACAGATGCTATGGGCCTATTAGTCCCAGTGCCAGCCTGAGAAGGGCAAAGAGCCTTGTCCTGGCCATAACGGATGGGGATAACTTCTCTGGGGCTGTGCTAAGTGTTCTGTTGCCTAACTGAGGCAGTAAGAAGAGCCTGAGCTGAAGTTTTTAACAGCAGACTAAATAATGGATCATAATCAAATAAGTAATTAAATATTACATAAGCTACCAAAATAAGGTTAGTCACCCCACCTTTAGTGTTATGTTAGAAGTGTTTAAGACTTAGTTTCCAGAACTGTACAAGTCTACATTAAACTTCTTCCACACTGTAAACTTTTCAAAAATTAATTTATTTTAATAACTTTATTTAACTGGAATTGGAAAGGTTTTATTGATTTTTTGTAATTGAACAAGCTGATCATTAAGCAAACTAGAGATTCTAGTTTCTTGTAAGCAGACATTTTACAGTACTTCAAACTCATGATGCAGTTTAAAGAAAAAGTCTATTCTGTTAGTTCTTGGATTGCTGAGGTCAGACTAAGACATTGGGGGAACTCATCTGGAAATAATCATGGACCTGATTCTGAGTTTATAAAGCCACTGTACATCTGGTCTAATGCTAAGGAAACTAGTTAGAAGAGACAATCGTTAGAGACTTAAAAGACAAAATCAACCTTAGTCTTTATTAAAATAGACTTAAAAATAATGGCTTAGAATTTGTTTGTAGACTAATAGTCTCAACGTGTGTGTGAATTTTCCTGCGGAACCTATTACCCTCCCCTATCATAGCAGTATTGAAACATATACTGACTCAGTTTTTCTCAAGCAATATATTAAAATATATTTAAGTGTTGCAATCTGGCAGAATGTAGAAAGCATTGTATAGCTCTGCAATTTATGGCTCTAATCAAATTTCCTAAGTTAGGGGTTGTTTGTCTTCTTGCACTGTCTCCTTATAGTTGCTGTATTGGGCATTGTACAAACGTATGTAGGAGACATTCTAAACAGGTAACACAGTACAAGAGAGTGAGTACAGGGAAGTTTTTTCTAGTGACAAGGCAGAACTTTAGAGAAAGTGAGAGCAAAAGTGCTTACATTTCCCATTAAGCCCCTCGCACTCTTTTTGGTTTCACTTTGTTTTTTACACTCCGAATTTTTGTTACAGAGATCAAATTATCTGTGACTTGCTTGGAATCTGACAAAGTACGTTGGAATTTCTGGATAGTATGCAATCTAAATACAATAGTGGAAAGACAATGCCATAATACTACCTCTTGGTTTAGCAAAGATACTTGAAATATTCAAACAAGCTTATAAAATTAACAATAAATTTATTTATTATGTTATGATATATCCAGTGGACAATAGACTCTATCCAATCTGTGGGTGATTTTGGATGAAATGAACAATAATTAATATGCTGTGTCAATAATATGTAAGAAACATAAAATATGTGAGACCCTGACATTGCCTATGCACCAGTTTCCTCGTGGTGTATCCAGTGCTTCACATTGAAAACAGGAAGAGTTCCCTGTTTACAGTAGTTCAAATTCTAACTTTTTCTACCTTAGCAGTTAGCATTTATGAACTTATAGTTTTAGAAATATTTCACTCTAAGTAATCAAGAAGAAAAATTGCAGTGAGTGGATGAGTTATTTCCTGATTGTGAATTTTACCTCTTGGAAGAGTATCAGTGGTTTTTTTTAGAATACGCTTAAAGAGAGAATTGTTATTAGGAAATTTTAGTGTGGAACTTTGTCCAGAAAAGTAGGCATTTTCATCTGCTGAAATGCTTAATGAATTTAAACTTTAAAAAGTTTTAAAAATATTTTTTCTTTGGCACCTCATTTTAGTATTTTTCCTATAAAACTTTGAAGGCACTCTATTGAGTATGCAAAGTCTGTATCACATCTTAAAATATTGCTTTCTCTGGCAGTATTTTTCCAACAGCAGTGACACTACAGATTTAATTTTCTTCATCCATAGGCTTTAATGTTGGTACACCATCATTATCCTTACGAGCACCAGTACTGGGACTATATAGCTGTGTGAAACTGTATCACTTACCTAATGTCATAGAAAATTGCTGAAAATACTGATCATTCAGACCCAGGCTGTACAATTTCTCTCATCTATCCTCTCTACAATAAAGTTTCACTTTGACCAAAATTTTCCTTCATTGCTGATAGATCTAGTATTACAAATCATAGATTCTAGACTGCTGAATCATGAAAACAGGTTTGTAGAAAAGTGATTTCCATAAGTAAAAAATGGCTGTCAGATTAGTCTGTGGGTACATCCACCATTTTCCTCAGTATTTTTCTTTCATTTTCTTTCTTCCTCTGATGTTTTCCTGTCTTTTGCATCTCACAGTTCTTGGTCATGTACAAAAATATTCATTACATTTGTCAATTTTTTTTGCCAGTAATTTTATTGATGACCTATATTTAGAAGAAATGTGAGATAATTCCTACTTGTAGTTAGTTTCCTACTGATCTGTGCAATAAAATGTAGATGATTTTGTTCAGTTTATAAGCATGAGCTTATGGAAGTCTCATTAAAGGTTTTTTTTGATATTTCAGTTATGTTAGGGAAGTAGAAGCATTGTAGCTGACCAAACCCTGCTCGGTGCCTCAACACATTTACTTCTCCACATTTCGAAGGGTGACTAAAAGAACATTGTAACATTTGCATAATTTTTAGTAATGCATACTCTTTCACATGGATAGTTTATATTCTACAGAATTAGATGGAAAAATTGCTGAAAATATTGTGAGTTATGTCTTATATTTCAGTGAAAATTGAGGACTACTATGTACTGCTACTACTGAAGTATATGGCAATTTAAGAACAGTGTCCTATCTGCGGTTATGCACCTATTTCTTCAATGAAAGCAGAAAAGGTATAATAGAGACTAGAGCCTAATTAACAGTCATGCCTCCAATTATAGATTCCAGAGGTAACAGAGAACACCAGAGTGAGAATAAGTCCCAATTTAAATAGGCTATTGAAACCTAATAGGACCTTAAAAAAGAAAAAAAAAAGGCAAATAAATTAACTTTTCACCAAAATCTGAATTACACAGAATAAGAATTTCTCTTTACCAGACATTATGAAATGCTTTTGAAAAACAAACCTTTGATTTTTAAAAATATTTTCTTACACTTAAATCTTTATTCTTCAACTAATTTTTATTAATAAGCATTTTAAAAACTGCATACAGAACATTTTACGTTGCATAGGTTTGGTCTATTGATTCAAAGAATATAAAACTTTTGGTTTTAGTTCATAGAGAAACTACAGAAATATCCATCAAACCCTAAAACGGAAAGGTAAAGTAATCAGAAGCATAAGCGAAGAAAGAGGAAGATATTTTTGCTTCTTGAAACCATGTTTTGATGTAGAACATATCAGCATGTATTACATCAGTCCACAAATTAAATATAACATGCTTATCTGACACACATTTTAGCAGAGACATAGCCAAATACCTTTTTTCTTTAAACCATGAGTATAATAGAGACGGAGGTTATTATTAAACGACCACAAATCACGAGGTGCATCATTATTTGCCTTAAGGAGTTCTGCCACCAGTCATCTTTTTTCCCAAATGTACCACCTTATTCTCCCATCTTTATAGTTTTACTTTATTTTTAACAGTTTATTTTTTTTAGTCAAGGATATAAAACATATGCTCAAGACACATCTTGTAGGAATTAGTGAAAAATGAGGCTTCAAGGTGAGAACAACATTGTTTTTTTCCTTTCATTTCAGAAATCTGAAGTTACCTTCAATCTGTACTCCAACTCTGTAAGAAACTCAACCTAAATATCACGAGATGGATTAATGAAACACTTGTCAAGCTCTTCCCAGCTTCTCTGCTTAAGGACAGGGATGAGGTTACTCATTTGGAGACCAATCTTGTCCTCACTAAATTAAATGACAAAACTGTGCTTTGTCTTCAGTACTGCAGACCAGAATCTAAATCCATAATAGACTAAAATCTGATTAAACTTCAATGCATGTTTTAATGCAGGCTGAAATCCCTGGAATATTTCAAGGCTTGCATGAGCATTGGTATTGATATACTGCTCAGATATGTGGTCTGGTCAGATGAGCTTTCTAATCTAGCATCATCTGCTTTGGAAAGGAATAATAATAACACGGGCGTATATTGATGTTGGATACACAATTCTTCATATTTACTCCCAGGCTGATCTCTAACACTTAGAAATCTACTTTGACACAAAGACATTAAGCTGATTTTCCCTTTTTTTGTCTACTTGGCTAAAATTAAGCAGGTGCCTAGCCCCAGGTACGGATGTTCCATAAATCACACTGAAGAGTTTTTCCTTAGTGGATGATTGTTGCTCTAATGAAATAATAATGGACAGCAATTCTATGGATTCAAACGCAGGTGCCTAAATAGAGTTTTAGACAGAGGGGACAGAATAGCTTAAGACTGCCGGATCCAAATACTCTGACCCAGGTTCTACAGTGTAAATGTTCAAGATTTCCATCTGATGTTATTCATAATAGATGCAGTTTTTTGTGAAGTGTGAACTGTTAACACATAAAAGGTTAGGAACAATAAAGAAAAAATATGGCATTCAGTCATACAAGAAATAATACTTTTTACGTAATGGGGATATATACACCCATTTAATCTCTTAATAAAAAGAAAAAAGACTATTAAGAACATATTGTATGACATTTTAGTTTGAACATTTTATTTTTCTTTCTAAACATTTTAAACAAAAATGCTATCATATACAATTCCTATATTATTATAAAGTAAATATAGTCGGAGATGTGGTTGCTGTTCTAGAAATTAACATAGTTAATACATAAATATTACTGTCCTGAAATAAAAGTTAATTTTTCGCTTTAATGTCTTCTGTCATGCTTCCTGAGTTACAGTTGTTCCTCAGAAAAAGTTCCTGTTATGACCCATGGAATGATTGGCTCTTGGGTGCATAACTGGGCCCTTTTTATGCAAAGAAAAGAACTTTTTCATTTCAGCTACCTTAAAATTAAAATTTATGTCAACAAATACATTTTTAGGAAACTTGTAATCCAAAGGTAGAAATTATCTCCTCAAAGATGAATTTGCTGTCATTTTGTAAGTTAATTCATATCTATTAATGCAATTCTTTCTTAATTTCTCTCATCATATGAACATTTGGAGTGTGTGTAGCATACAGACACAAACTTTGAACAATGGGCAATTGTATTTTGCACACAGTGAGAAAAAATACATGTAATCTTTTCCCCTGTTCTCCTTAAAACATGAGTATTGTAAATATATATTTCTGTGTAACAATGTATTTCTATGTAACATTGTGCAATGTCTTAATTGAATGTTTTATTTCTTCCTTAGAACAAAGTCTGAGTAAGGAGGGAACTGCTATGAAGAGCTTGTACTGATGAACCTGTATCACAAAAATTAATCATGTGAGGATACCAGGTTTTCAGAGCTGCTTGCAGCACCTGGTCTTTGCAGGAACGGTGCTTTTTGCCTTCCAGGTTACAAATTGCTGAATCATCTTCTCAGTTTCCTGCAGAAGTTAGATTGTCCCAGAAAAAAAATGATCAAGACCGCTTTCACAAAGCATTTCTTGCTATGAATTTTCGTATGTATTTCCTATTCCTCTTATCTCATAACTTTTATGACATGGGACAATTCAACCTCTTTCTGTTCATTGTGGTTATAAATATGCTACATGCCGTAATGTCTACTGCTTTTCTATATAGATGCTAGGCCACAAAAAGCAAAGGTCTGAGGATTGAAGTTGGTTGAAATAAAGAAGCATGTGTGCCCACAGAGACTTAAAGGTAGAAGTAAAATATGACGGTATTTCGCATCTTAAAACTGTCAGGTTTGCAGTTTTTCTCGGTTTGCATTTTCTTTTGCTCAAACTTCATTATCATTTTTTTTAAAATGCGCAACCTCAGCCATAGTTTTCACTCATGGCTTGCAAAAAGAAGTAGATTATGACCCAAAAGAAGTGCTGTTAGGGTACAAAACAGAATATTTACTACAACTAAATTCTAAAAAAAGAGCGGTTACACAAATCACCCTCCCTACTGTTTTAGCTGGGTAGAGTGCAGCACTGGGTCTGTGTTAGACTTCAGTTATTTGAGATAGAAAAGGTCGTAAGATCTGGCAAACACCACAGATTGGAGATTTTCTCAATTCTGATAGAAGTAAACTTCTAAATTAATATTTGGAACATTTTATTTTTATTTCTGGTTTATTTCTTTGTGATTTTGCATTCCTGTGACTTTTCTTCCTGCTGCTCTTGTGACCAACTTTGCAGCACTTTTTAATGTTAAATTCACCTGTCTTTCACAAGGTTTGAAAAGCACAGTGTAATGCTCAGGGTGCAGAATGGGTGGTTCATTTTGGCTTCACAGTTAATTATCTTGAAACAACCTCTTTAAGATACAATACTGTAAAAAACTTTGGTACTCATGAAATACAATGTCTATCATTATATTACTCCTGGAATAAATTTGCAGTGAAATGCAGGAATAAGACATAGTAAGCTGGAAAAATCTAAATTAAAAAAAAAAAAAGGAAAAAAGAAAATAGGGAAAGGACTGAAGATTTAAAGGAACACAAGAATGGAAGATCTATAATTCCAATTTGATAAGGAGTGCTAAGATGTTAGAATCCTTAATTTTCTACTGCATTTAGCGGTGTTTTACTGTATAGATAAAACCAGTTTTAAAATCATTAGCGATGGCATGTTTAATTGCAAATTAAAGCACTACTCACAAGTGATTTAAAAAAGGATAAAACACCACTGGGAGGAAAAGCGTGGAGGGAAATATTTTTCTATTCTTCTTTTATTGTTCTTCCCACCCCTCTCCCCCAACTCTGAACCTTCATGCTTCAAACTAGGTCAAACTGAGTTGAAGTGAAGCTTAAAGAAAAGCCGACAATGGTCAGTACAAGCTGCTCTCCGCCGCCTGTGCTCTTTTAAGGGTGTCTCTCTAGTTAACGCAGGATGAGTCTCGGAGATGAGATCATATCCGCAGGCGGATTGCGCGTCCTCTGCCTCCTCTAGGAGGGGAAAGATAACCCTCTGACTCTTATTCGGGTTGCGTGTGCACTGCTTCCCCTGACCTGCTGCCGTGCCCTGACCCTACGGCGAGCCCCGCCTGCCGCGCCCCAGCCCCGCGCCCCGGCAGGGATGCTTCACCCCGCGGCCTTCCCCCGAGGCAGCTCTGGCTGCACGGAGCTTCTGGCCCGCTTAGGGAGAGGCTTAGGCCAGCGCGGTGCCACTCCTCAGGCTTAACCTGGTGCCAAAGCACGAGGAGGTGGTTACGGCTCAGCAGCCGTGCAGTAGCAGGGGACCAGCAAGATAGAACTGCACATCTAGGGGTTGGGAAGCGCCTATCATGGAAAGAAATACACCTTGACTCAAAAAATCCCGCGGGGAGGGGAGTGAGGGGGAAAGCGTCTCCTCAAATCACAGAAATCAATAGAAGGTAGCCGTCATACTGAACAAAGTTTTACTTTAATGCAGATGAAGTGAAATTAAAAACCCACCAACCAATCAAAAAAAAGCCCCAAAACAAAACAAACAAACAAACAAACCAAAAAAAAAAAAAAA
>VZRZ01004385.1:0-44410 GCA_013398175.1 Climacteris rufus | reverse complement strand
CCCCCGCATATTTAAGGGAGCAGGAGCCCCGGGATGCCTTATTTATTTACTTATTTATTTAAAAGAACTGTAAAAAATAAATCTTTGGAAGAAGGACTCTTGTCGGAGTCAGCTCGGGAAGCAGGGTTACCTCCCAGGAGGTAGTGGTAGCGGCGCTGGATCCCATCAAAACAGAACTGCCTGATGTGGCATGTGCTTCTCTCTCTTTGCAGTTCCTTCTGGGCCTGTGTGGACTAGGGGCACAGAGCGGCGCCTGACTGACAGGAGGGAAAGCGGAGACTCCTTCAGGTTTCCAAAGAGGTCCGAGTGGACAGCATTAGTAAGTAAATTATCTTGGTTTCTGTCCTTGTGTTCTCGAGCTCGTTCAAAGCTTTTCTTAGCGTTCACACACATATGTAGGCACAAACACACATCTTTATATATGTATGTTGTGTGTGCATTTCTGTTTTAGGTTACTGTTCTGGTCAGAGAGAAACTTGGCTATGGTAACTTGAAACTGTTTTTAGTGGAAAAGTTCTTTAAGTGGTTTCCTTTATTTTTTGCGAGTAAATAAAATTGCAGGTGAATACTTGCTTAAAGAAACTGAGTATGGCAAGATATTGTATAATGTCACACCTTAGTTCAAGTGTAAGTATGTGGCAGAATACAGACAAAATCTAAACAAAGAGATGCTCCTTCAGGAGGAGTTTACAGTATGGTCTGACTTGCAAAGTAATGCCAGGTGACACGGCATTCAGTTTAATATAAAATGAGTTATAGATGCTAAGAGTATTTTTGTCTGTATTCAGTGGTAAGCATTTTTAGTCCATCTCTGAAGTTCTTAAATTTTTCGTCAAGTTTTATATGCATAAAATGTATGTATATTTTTTCTTCTAATGAGGATGAGAGCATCAGACCACAGCTTAGCTTTCTGAAGGTTTATATGGGACATATTCAAAAGTACTGATGGCACTGTTTCCGACAGGTGAGAAAGATCTAGGGGAAACAAAAATATAAACTTGTTTACAAGGGCCTCATGAGCAGTTGGACTGGGGTTTGCTGGCTGGGCTGTAGAGTTAACAGAAGGTACAAAGATCACATAAATTAAGTGTCTGCTGTTAAATGTTGCTCAGCACTAAACATGTCTGCATCTGGGAAGGAGAACTTTTGCAAGCATTATTTCTCTTGGGACAGTGGACCCGTTATTGACATTTGGTGCATTTCTGGTAGAGGAAACAGTTAGTATTAGTATTTGAGGGTTAACTGTTTCCTAGGTAGAGAAAATAAATAATAATGACAGGTATGTCAATGAAAACATTTGCTCATGTTTGCTAATATCTAAATAAACCTCAGTGTTATGTCAGTAGAAATACAGTTGAGTCAGGTGTATTGAATGTACTGGAAGGAATCAATAGCATTTCAGCATTTTTTCTCTATTCTGGCCAAATGGACTTGGATTTAGATTCTTCATGTGTTAAATCTATTGTAGAGACAATGTGAATTAGAATTTGAATAAATTAAACTTACATCTTTACAAATTCTTGGCAAATTTGGTTTATTTTTACAGTACAAATTCAGAATAGTAAGTGGGTACTGTAAATAACCTATGCAACTCAAATCTCTTATATATTACATCTTTACTGTTCACCTAATCAGAATAAACTTGTATCATTAGAAGCTATTAAACATGCATTTACAATTACATTTTATTAAACTTCTAAATGTGAAATTCATATTATCCTTTCAGGTGTAATTCAAAATCAATCACAACTAATAAATGTCACCAAGAGTGAAAATTTATCAGGGTCAAATCAAATGCATTTCATTATAAAGTAAAGAAATTAGTTTATGCCACAACAGTAAAGATAACTCGACAAAATTTCTTCAGGAAATTAATGTGACACAATCAGGAAAGACTAAATCTGCCGTAGCAG
Source organism: Climacteris rufus (assembly GCA_013398175.1). Lineage (NCBI taxonomy): Eukaryota > Metazoa > Chordata > Aves > Passeriformes > Climacteridae > Climacteris > Climacteris rufus. Next base: position 42,497 of record VZRZ01004385.1, on the reverse strand, counting down.
ATGGATGACATTCAGAATTGCTTTCAGGTATTCACAATCTTAGTGCTAGGAAGGAATTACAAAGCACAGGGCACAAGTTCTGAGATGGTGAATCAGGGTGACTTTCATATTGCATTACAGTAGTCTTCGGGTAATTGGCATTTATGAAAGAAAAAATACCCAATGAACTTGTGAACTTTAAATTAAAGGATAACATATTTTCTGGCTTAGTAAGGAATACTGCTGTTACTGTTTAGGGATATGAATTTACCTTTCAGTTAAAAAAAAAAGCTTTTACTTCTCCTTTTTTTTTTTTTTTTTTTATGACTAGGTAACATTTGACATGGCTCATTGCTGTGTTGTACTCCCTGTGGACAGTACACTAAAATAATATATCCAGCTAATTTGCATGAACTCTTTTGAGACTGCATGCAGAGAAGTTTATTAGGTTAAGCTTTCAGTTCTGCTAGGTGGTCCCAAACATGCAGCATTGCAATATTGAAAGTCTAACAATGTGTTTACTTAAAAAAAAAAATAAAAATAAAAATATATATATATATGTGTGTGTATATATATATATATATATATACATATTTTACTAACCAGACAGGAACTATGTTGTTTAGTTTAGCTTGAATCACTACATACTCAAGGGTAATAGTTTTATTGGTTTGGGGCACAGTCTTAATTATTTGTCTCTGGGATTTTCTTTAATCTAGGATATGTCCTGGCAATACTTTAGAATCTATATGAAAAATGACACAAAACAAACTCCACGTTGCCTGTAATTACTACTGTGAGAAATGACCTGAGTCAAATCATGGCAATTAAGTGTGATGCATATTGTATTTGATTATATATTTATGTACACTCTTGAGTTGTTGGTATAGGCAAATGTCAAATAAGATCAGTCTAATTCAGAAAAAACAAAAGACGACTTAAAAAATACCTATTGCTGTGAAAATACAAAATTGATACAATGAAGTTGTATGTGTCAGCAGTAACGTGTTTTATTATGCAATTGTTCTTGCTACTCAGATCAGATAACAGCCTGATGAAATACATAAGCAGTCCACAGGGAATCAATGATTAATTCCTCTAACGTGCATATTTAAGATTTCTTACTAATAAAATCCTAGATGCCTGCATTAGTTTTCAGTAGATAAAGTCAAATAATGTTGACAATATTAATCAATATACTGAGCTCCTACCAAACTTTGTGGTGATAAACTCTGATGAAAGAATTATGACACTATATTCCTTCTTTGTTCTATTTTAAGTGTGGCTTTACTGAAGAAGCTGATAGTACACAAACAAACATACAGCTTGATAGCACAAACTATTTTGAAATGGAGAGTGTTATAAATATCAAATAATACACTGATGCTTTAATCAACTTGGTTTCTCTGTTCACTTTTAATAACTTATACAGCACTGATGACTTTTATATATATCGGTGATAATTCTACAGAATTGAAGTACTATAACTTGTTGCGGTGCCTCTGGGCGTGGCTTGCGACCATAACTAGTTGGACAAACTAAGCTATCACTAGCTGAATTGAAAAACAAGCAAGTTCAGCATTTGGGCAAAGGTCACTGATACTTTTCATCAGTCCAAAGCTCGTTTAATGTGAAAACAGATTGATACCTGAATCCCACATAATTAGAGTAAGCTCTATTGATTCACTATCACTTTAAAGATCTTGTGACCACAAATATAATTGTAATGGTGACATTTATGTGGATGTTCTATAATTTAGACTTGAATTTTGATATCTGTACTCAAGGAAAGTAGTATTTTTCCTTCAATAGTAGCCACAAGGATTCTGTGGAAGCTAGGTCAGGAGGAGGTGTTCTTTAAAACAGAAAAAAAAAAAAAAGGCGAAAAGGCCATAGAAAGAGAGAAAGATCTCAGATTCAAAAGTGATTGGGGTGGAGAATGCCTGTATGTATAGCATTGTGTTTTGTTTTGTTTTCTGCACGTACTTCATAAGGTCATTTGTACTAGAAGTTTCTTAAAGAGCTTTTATGTTACCCCCTTTTTCTTGTAGACTTTCCACCTTGAAATTTTGCAGCTGTAATCCTAACAAACTCTGACAAAGTTAATAAGGACTTTTATATCACAATAATAACATAATGATGGAAATGGGGTCACAAAGTATTGACAAGGAGTTCATTTGGACTATAGTCTTTTAAACATATTTGATGGTGATGAAAAATGTTTAGTAGCAAACATAGATTTAAAATTCCAGTAGGAAATAAACAATAGCCATGAATTAATTCTCAAACTAGAATTAAATACATTCAATAATAAAAACTAAGAGAAGGAAACAGGCACACAACATTAGGTAAAAGGAATGCATAATGGGAGGTTTTTGTTATTCTTAATGCTGTTAGATGTTGTTTGATTTTCAGTTTATCTGTTCTAGTAGCTTCTTCAGTAAGATCCAGTATGAAACAATAACAGAAAATCTAGCAATAAACAGAAAATTGCAGGGAATTTACTACTTTTATGGTCAATATGAGGATTGAATTACTCATATATTTTCATTTGTTGTCAATAGTTGCAGAAATGGTCCTATTTATCGTACATTTCTAATCTGTTAAATATGCCTTATTAAGTGAAGACTGTTGTGCAAGAAATCGCATTCTTTACATTCTGTATTTCTGTATCGGCAATTTTGTAACCACTTTGAAAAAGGGGACTTTTTTGTCAAGAAGATCTAGTTCAATAAATTTTAACTGAGTGAAGACTACAGAATCTGATTTATAAAATCAATTTTATAAAATTTCTGCCAGCAATAGTGCAAAATTAATCCAAATACTAATATATTTTAAAGTTATGTTGAATAAAGGCATGTTCTAAATGTCTTTAAAGTTCTTTGAAATTTCCAAATATTGTACTTAGCTGTGTTGAAAAGTAAAATTAAGATTTTGGATGTGTTTGGAGAAAGAGAGAATTTTAGATCTCTATGTTTGCAATATAAAGAAGGCTCTGAGTAGTCCGATGATTTTCCTGAGAATGCTGTGAGGGATTTGTTCCAGCTGTAAGCAGCATGACCTCAGATACTTGCTAATTAACAGATACACATATTACAGGCCCAGTTCTCTCCTTTGTCTAAATATTTATCCTAGAAAAATATTTTTCTACATCAGCCAGTCCCGTGTTTAAGTCTCATCTCATTGTGAAAAGCTGTAAAGGTGCTTAAACTGAATTCTTCAGTATTTTTCAGCATGGCTTCTCAAAAGGTAAGGTGATGTTTTGGTGCATATGGTGCATTCTGTTTTTCTGCCAAATTTAAAAAATATGAGCTATACATAATAGCATTCAAGAACTCAGTCTTCTCCAGTCTGCTGCTTTTTACTTGGTTTTAGATTACCTAGACAGTTTGCAAAGTATGTGTAACACTGGCCATCAATGAGATGTTAAACACTTATGCTCTTTGTTTGCAGTAAAAAGGTGGGTTGGAGAGGAAACTGCTTCAGCAGGGGTGATTGTCTGTAAACATGAAGAAGGACTCATGGACTTAATGGGAAGTGGAATTCTTTATCTCTTCTAGTTATTATAGAAATTGTGTGGGTAAGGTAAACTCATATTTCCAGAGTGCTCTTCCCAGCTGGTGATCTTCTCATAGGTGACAGCACAATTGCTTTACGATAATGATTGATTTAAGGTGACCAATCTGAATAAAGGTCCTCTGGTGGCTGCAGGTTAGAAGTGTACACTAGCCTGTCTTCTGGGAACAGTAATTCTTAAGGGTACTGCAGCAGAAGTAACTGCATAAGAACAGTTGCATCTACTTTGGTCTGAAAGTGAAGTGATTTTTAGACTCTCATGCAGCAGTTTAACAGTCAATGTGGGAGTATGTCACGCAGAGTAAGTTTGCCCTAGCTTTGACGCATTCTTTCTTTGTCTCACCCCTACACACTTAAAATGTAGCCTTCATTGTGGTGCAAGGCATACAGTTTTACCAGACCCTGAACTACATAAACCAGCATCTAAAGTAGTTTGGTGTTCTACTCACTCTCTTTATTGTTTTAGCCAAATGTGTTTTTCTTCAGTCTTTAGTAAAAAACTAGCTCTCCCCACTGTAACTATATGTAATATAGAATATTAATTTAAAGTATATGGATTTTTTTTCCAAACAAGAATTAAATAAGAATGCTTACTTTAATCTATGCTGAATGACTTAATTTTAGTCTTAACGGCCGGTTCTGTATTCAGTTACTGATTGCACAACATGCTTTGAATACCTGCACATAAATGTAAGGGAGAGCAATGATGTAACTCTTACTTAGGTAGCTATAGAATTACTGGCAGTAACGAAAAGATAAACCTGTATTGCCTGAATTGCCATTTATTTGGGTAAGAAGACATGAGGATATCCATCCCAACAATTTAGCAATCCTACAGGGTAGTGGATTTCCTCAGTCTTGAATGATTTTCTTCTACATTGAAAGGAATGTGCTGTGATGTATTAGGCAAAGCTTAACATCAGTTCTCAATGGAAAGGGTTCAAAGGCAATTCATATATGCTGTCTATGTCTGGATGAGTTTCTTTTCCTTTCTTATTGCAACCAAGATTTGCCAGATGGCACTCTCAGACTTTTTCAGAGAGGCAGAAAACCATAAGGAGTTTTGTCTTTATCAGAAACCGTAATTGTATCATGAAATGACAGTTGATACTTTTCCTCATCTAGGTCTTCCTGAAGGAAGTGTGTGGTTTTTTCGCTGTTAATTATTGTGCATTTTGACCATGACATAAAAATGTTACTATACTTATGCATTAGTATGAACTAACTCTCAAACTGTAGTATAGATAGGATATTAGAGTTCATAGCTAAAGAAGTCAGACTTGAAGCTTATTTTGATGAAACCTTGAAATCTGAATAATGCCTGTGGTAAGAGGAATGTTCTGGGAGAACCTTGATAAACATTAAATTGTTATTACTGAAATATCCTACATTTGTTAGTTGGAATTTGAGAATATACTAAAAATGTCTCCTTGTGAGAAAATTTAGTTAGCTTTTTAATGTTTGTAAATTTCTGAAAATTGTAGATATGGATAAATCATAAAAGAGAATTTCAAATAATTCATTGCATGTAACCTGTAATATGATTTGTGGGCTTACAATTCATAGAAACATTCCTAATGAAAAGTTGTATTAATAATTGGTATACCTTCACAAACAGAAATCTGCCCAGCAAAGCTCATGAATTTCAAATTTGACATCAGTAGTTTTGGACTGGCATCATTAGCATAGTAACTGGGGTACTTAACAAAAAATAAGAAAAAAGGTAGAACTGTTGAATTAATATAGTGATAACCTTTGTTCCCCTTTGGATAATTTAGCCATTTCTTCAGTTTTATGCACAAATGTTCTGTGAAATATTTCTTTCTCCCGATGAATAAAAGATATAATAATGGATTTTTTACACTTGTCCTAATCTTTCTTTTTTCTCTTTTTTTTCTTTTGTTTCTGAGAATGCTGGGCAGCTAGACTTGAAAAGGTACACAAATGCTTTTGCCTGGTTTTGCAGAGCATAGGCTTTAGAGTGGGTTGATTTGACTTCTTCCATGTAAACCCAGCATCCTCTGACAATTCATTGAGGCGACAATCAGTAAGTGGGGTTGGAAATTCTTTTGTCAATGCCTCAGCTAGTAAGTGTACAATGGACAGCAAAGCTTCAAGAGCAGCCAAGAGGTATGTAGGTCACCAAACCTGGGTAACTCTTTACCATGTTCTCTATATCTGTACGGTCTTCTGCAAAATTAGGTTGCTCAGTGATAATTGGATCAACAGCATACAATAGGTGTTATTTGGAAGATCTGAGAAACAATTCAAAAACAGGGTGAAATTAATTTATTCTGCATTTGTAGAAAAAGAAGTGCAATGGGCTTCCTGTGCAGTTTGTTTTCAATTTTTAATTCTAATGGAAATATGAGAAAAGAGGCGGAGTAGTGCAAAAATAATGTTAGCTCTGGAGGTCATTGGGTAGAATAAAGTGGTCAGGAAGTGTGGTTTGAGTTTTTTTGTTGTTGTTAGGGTTTTTTTTTTAGGTTTTTTTTTGGTTTATTTGTTTATTTTCTGTGCAATCTATATTAAGAAAAAAAATCTAGAATTAAATAATTTCCTGAGTAGCTTTCATAAAGGTTGTGGTGCTCTCGTGACCTAATCAAAATACACGATTTCTCCCATTTTAAAATCTCCTATTTTAAAATCTGAAAAGTCCTTATATGTTTTTGTTTGTTTGTTGGTTTTCCGTTCTAGGATTATTAGAGAAAAGTGATCTTTGGCACAACAGTAATAATTGTGTTGCAGCACCTGTTTTTCTTCATCAACTGTAGATTTCCAGAGGTTTCTGTGGGTGTGGAAATGAAGCCTCTGGATGTTCTCAATATCATATTCTATATAAAATCATAAATTGAAAAGTATCCGTATGTATTTGTGCTCAGAATCATCTCTTCTTCTCAGCATGGAGGCCAGCATTTTCTGCTCTTTCCCATCTTCCCATTTTCTCTACCCTTCCTTTGCAGACAGCTGTAACATGGATAGAAGAGCTGATTATTTTTAAATTAGCTCATAATTTGGATTTCTACTCTCTGTCACTGATCCTAAGGATAGTGACCTTTCTGAGGTAAGAATTTGTTTCTAAGTAGGGTGATGTCCCCAACCTACATTTTTTTCTAGAACTGATAAAAATGGGAAAGAGAGCACTTCAGCTTATGCAAATATCAGATGTTTCCTAGTATAGGTGAGAGATGAAGAAGCAACTTACTGAATTCTGCTAGAGTTACAGAATTAATACTGTGGACATTTATGAATGTTGGGATGAGCTTAGGTGTATTAATATCTTTGGGCAGCACTGAAGTTTAGTTAATAAGAGTACATTTTTTTTCCCCTTTCCACTGCTCTGACAGGTCGTGGTTGGCTTGAGAACTGAATGGGGAAGGACAAGGAGAAGGAAGCTCATGAATATTCACGTTCTGTTAATTTTATTAATCATCAGTGTTGAACAAATTAAAGAAGGCCTGAATTGTGACATTTATTTAACCAGGCATTTCTCGGTTACTTAAATGAGGTTTTGTAAAAAAAAAAATTGCAATTTATATTTCATTGTACAATTGGAAAAAAAGGCATTGCTAGAAAATAGATGATGAGGAAGGAAAGGAAGTGAGGATGGAAAATGAATAACAGGAATGGAAGAAATCCTCAGCAATATTACTGTTATTCAGGTCTCTGATGAACTGTTGAGTCTGACGACAATGTCTTTAACCACTGGGTTTGAGATTTAGATGCTTAACCATAGGTGGCTTATGACTTTTACATGACCTAAGGTCACTGCTCAGCTCTAGACTACTGTTCTCTGGTACCGTATGCAGCCAGTCCCATACAGGTATTTCGGAAAACAAAGAATGTTTACAATTACATGGTCATTTGCATTCAGGATGATGAATTGTGCATGTCTATATTCTGATGTTGTATCTAGAACTATGCCTTTCCTCATTGCCTTTCCCAAAGGCAAGGATTTTTTCATGTTATGCTAATTATATTTGATGCTAACAGAGAGAGCTCCCTTAATCAACACTTGTGCTTAGCTATCAGCATAATTAGATTAATTATATTTTGGAGACATCCCAGAAATTCTATCACGCATATATGAAATCTGTGAATGTTGGAAGTGACATCCTTGTCTTGGTATTCAGAAACAAGCTTATATGTTGGCTTTTGTTTCCTTGTTTTGTTATAATTTTTCCCCCTTTTTGTCAATGATATACAGATTGATGGAGTCCAAAAGTTTATGCTGCTAATTGTAGTCCATCCACAGAATCAACTTGTGTGCTTTCCTGCTCTGACACTATGCTGGTGCCTCTGAGACAAATTCGATGAACTGTGTAATGTCACACTGCATTTTTTTTTTTATTTGATACTTTGGTAGGTCACCTTTTCCTGTTTTTGGAAAGGAAAGATGGACCTACGGATCTGTGTAATATAATTATACTGACATGAGGTGTGTTTTCTGTTTTTGTATTATTGACATTTTGACCATTATGCAACCAGTCAAGATTACTGGCAGTAATATTTTCTTCTGAGGTCAGGGCTATTGATTTTGGGGTAGAAGCAGAGTTGATAGGATAAATCTTAGAGTGATAATACTATTTGTATCTAACTTTTCACAGTGTTTGGTTTGGACAAAAAGTTTGAGATAAATGAATCTACATTTACTGAAGTCGCTTGAATATTATGCTCATTAAATGATTGTTGAAAAAGAAATTTAAGTGTGCAGCTTGATTAGGGGTATTGTAACTAGCATGTTTGAGAGACAACTCTTGTAGACAGGGTACAGGCAGAGACCTCCATCTATCAAGGCTATAAAAAAGCAAGAGTATAGATCTTTATGAGCCAGAAACATTTTCTATAATCAGTAGATAAAGTGATTCTCAAAACTTATCCCTATATCACTAAGAATAGAGCAACTTCATGAGCAGAAAAAAAGATACAAGAAAAACTTAAATTGTATTGTATCATCGAATTTAATTAACATATATGGCTCTCATCCCTGCAGCACGGTATCCCAGTTTATGCTAACTGTAACATCTGTTTATGGTGTTTCACTGGCTGACTGCATTTTACTAACTGGGGAGGAAAACAAATAAAATATGTCAAGTTGAAATTTTAATGACTTAAACTCACTCCATGTTTCTAAAAGTAGTACAGTATCTTTTGTTGTCCTTTATGTCTGAAGCATATAAAAGTCATAAGGGAGGGCTAATAAAGAAGATGACTAAAAATTATATTAATAATAATTACGGTTATACCTTATGATTGACAGCAAGACCACATTGTACATTTCAGAGGAAGTAGATTTTATTTTCTTGCTTAGTACTCAAGGGGAAAATACAGGAACGGAGTAAATAATGTAATGCCTTTTTTTGGTTTGCTTTGCTATTAATTTGTGGGTTTAGCAGTGTTAGAATGGAACTAAGATGGTAAGTTTAGCTTGCAGCAGAATATTTGCAGTGACTTTCTGTGACAGTAACTTTATTCTAATTTGTAATGGTCAGGCCTTTCTATTAATTAAAAATAAAATTTTTTAAGTCCCTTCTCCATCCAGATGTGGTAGTTTCCAAAAGGTTGTTGAGTGATAATGACTTAAAATAATGTTGACAATGATTTGAAGTTATTTCGCCAAGTTTCTTTGAGCAAGTAATGTTATGTTACAGGTTGCAATTTGACTTTTCTTTCTTATTTTCTAATGCAATGCAGTGTTTCTTGTTGATTTGGTGTTTTTTTTTTTTTTTGGTGAGAGGGACAGGTGGAGAGGGAGGATGTGCTGGTGAACATGAGAACATCTAGTGTTTGTGCTGTTGTTTAATTTTGAATAGTGAAGTGAACTAGTGAACTTTTTAAGGATACTCCAACATGATTTTCATCTTATCCAACATTTTCTGTTAGGTAAAAAACACCTCTGCTGTGTAAATTTTGACATGAGACAATTATTTGATTAAAGCTGTCTGTAACTAGTCAGGTAAAAGGAAGAAATCTTGGTGAGAATTTGTGAAGGCTATCCTTGTTCAACTTATGCATTTTTGCCTTTAGTCAAAGTTGGTAATGAGGTGAAAGCTCAGAGAGTTTTTGTCTCTTGAACTTTGAAAAGAACAAACTAGTTAAAGAATGAAGGGTGTGCATTGTTTTATGCCATAGTTCAAATTAAAAGTGAGCAACAACCTTAAGCAAAATGACTTTTTTTTTTTTTTTTACTTGTAAAATATATTCATGTGTAATACCTAAGAAGGAAATGATGGCATACAAGTGTAATTTGATTTTTATCCAGTGTAGCCCTGTAGAAATGAGAACTGGTAAAATCTGAAAACAAAGTGTTAAAAGAGTATATAGGTGTCTATTCCTTTTTGCAGGGGAAAAAAGATCCAAAACTAAACCCACAAATACCCGAGTGTGACAGACATATTCAGACATTAGTGGAAGAGCAACTGAAGTGTTAATTGGATTATATAACCCTGAACATCTCTCTTTATATCCTTATAGCACTCTACTTGCCCATAGAAGAAGTACTGTGTATTTCAAGCTGTAAACAAGGGAGGAGTTGTAGAGGGTACCAGATAGGCCAGTTTTACGAAGCAAAGATAACCAATCAAGAAGAGCAGGCTAGGCTCGGTTTATACTACTTATACTACTTCTAACAAGAATTAGTTTGTATTCCATCAATAAAGGTCTCACAAAGAAGTCAGTGGACAGGAATCTGGAGGAATGGATACAATTTCTTTCCGTCCCCCTGGGACCAGGAATCAAGTCTTTGTCTCATCTCTTTTAAAAGGTAGTTCCAGGAGGCTTTATTTAGACCTTACAAATATTGAAGTGCATATTAAACTCTAGATTGATTGTAAAAATACAAATTAATGTAGTTGATATAGCCATATAGCTACAGGCAAATCTTATTCCCAAAACTGCAATAAAAAAGGAAATTATTGTAATGCACACTGTGTATAAATTCATGGTGAAACAGAATTCCCCAAAACATCAAATCAGAATGTTAATTCAACTTTATAATAACTCTTTTAAAGTGAGATATAATTGTGTGTGCTATTTACTTTCATGATGGTATTTGAAAGCAAACATTTTTAGAGTATTAGAACTAGTGAAAATACAAATGAAATCTCTGTAATTCCAGTGATGCATATTTCAAAATTAAACTATTCAAGCCATTCCAGTAAGTTTCTATTTTTTCAAGTACTAATCATGCATTTAATGTTTTAATATGTTTTCATGGTGACCAGCAGTTAATTTTGTGTTTTGAGAAGGCTATAACCTAATTTTCATACATGCTTTGGAGGAAAGACTGACACATAGTATGCTCCTCTTCTCCCTTTCACTATGAAATGACTGGAAAGATTTTGAAAAGTGCTAATTAAAGCAAGTGTGCACTAGAAATGCACAGATTATTATTAAGTATAGCAGCATGTTACATAAGTTAAATAATTGCAGTGGCAAGCACAGATGATATTTGAAATAAGAAGAACCAGCAATACTCAGGTCCTAAGCTACAGTTGTACATGAAAATATGAATCTTACAGGATAATAGCCTCCATGTTATTCAGAGGACAGCTGGACCAAGCTGGCATTGTCAATGCATTGCTAGCAAGAGTACTTAATGTGCTTTTTTTATGCAAGTTCACCACCAGCTAGAAAATGTGTAGTCAAAGTTGGCACAAATTGTGGGAGTGGTTTCCTTCTCTTCACAAGAGTATATGGTTTGTGTTGTCAAGTTGGTAAACAGAAACAGCAAAATCTACTATCTACCAGAGAAATAGCTGTTGAAAACATTTTTAGTTAAAGCAGTCTTTTTTTTAATACAACTTGAAGATGGCGGTATGGTTGTACTTATATTGTAAGTTGCAGACTCTTTTGTTTTCTGGCAGCAACTCAGATTACTCCAAATTCTGTTGCCTGGCTTGCTAACACAGACTTAGTTATTTGACTGTGTGTCTCCAGAAGTAAGACCTTTTTCATTATGTAGTAAGTTAAGCAAAAGTTTAGTGTGTATACATGCTCTTATAGAAACTTAGAAAATTACATGAATTTCTATGTTGGCCTGAAGCACAGTGGAACAGAGAGTATTTTACATTTAGGACTTTTAGGCTAGAGAAGACCTGAAAGGTCATTAAGTCCAAACATTAAGCTATGTCCTCGAGTGCCATAACATGGGGTTTTTTGATGGTGATTCCACCACTGGATATACTGTCCCATCTGCTTAATTTTGGGCAATAGAAAGAGTATAACCTTAATTACGAAAATTCATACTAGAAATCTCTAACAGTATTTGAATAGGACAACAGTTCCCTCTACAAACTTAATTTTGGTGATAAGCAGCTGATGTAATAGTGGGCTCTCTCTTAGCTGAGGAAAAAAGTATAATTTTTTTCTGGTAGATTATAGGTGGGGGCAGGTCATTTTTTTTCAGTTCCTGGGTTTACATCATAAAACATACTGGCTGCTTGTTATAGAGACTATAAAATCAACATGATCTAAGGAGCCCTTGGGCTTTGCACTCAGCAGAAACGAGTACCAAGCTCTAGGTCCTGCCGATGAAAAACCTTCCGTGATTCTGCATTATAATTAAATTCTTGGAAATGTGCTGGAATGATGATTAGGGAGACTGAGAAATAATGTTGTTTTTCTTATTCCTTGTTAAAATACATCAAGCCTTGTTTAAAGACACTTATATTAATGGAAATATTATTCTTTGTTTATAAGTGTATTCTTGTTTCATGGTCATGAGCCAGTGTCATGAAAACCAACAACAGTTCAGTTGATTTTCAATTCAGTTTAAGATGCTGATTCTTCTTATAGGCTGCTAGTCATTCCCAGGTGACACCAAAACATATTATAAACACAAGTAGGCTGATTCCTGTAGAAACCTGTCACTTTTAAAGTAAGACTCTTAAAAGGACTTTTTGTGCTTCTGTGTCTTTGATTTTTATAACCTTGAAACCTACAAATTATTTGATACCTTAGTTCCAAAGTAATTCCAGGGCAAATATTCCTTACAAGAGTAAAGTCTGTACTTGTACTTTTTCTGAACAAATGGATGATTACTTTCCTGTTTGTTGTTATTTTCCTCTATTATCTCTCTTTTTTTTTTTTTTTTAAATCTGCATGGATATTACCCATTTTTTACTTCTTCTTGTTGTTGTTTACTTGTTGCTGTTAAAATGCCTTGTTAATAGAAAGAGTTTTGCTGAACTTTAAAAGACCACTCAGCTATTAGAAGTACTGAAGTCTTATTAATCAATTTATAGTTAGTAGTTACCTTGGCTCATAGTTTGGGAATACAGGTTCAATTAACTCATATACAGGAATTTTGATGTTAATGAAGACTTCAGTTTAAGCGGAAGGTCCTATGCTGTTTCTCAAAGGTAATTTTTTAAAAAATATAAGAACTGGAAAACATCATTAAAACTTTTTATTTTCCTGTGGAGGTTGACATATGGTTTGAATTACAAATTATGAAAACTAGTATTATTAAAGTAATTTAGCCAAGCTGTGCTGAGACACTAAAAGAGGAGTGCAAATAATGTTTTCTTTTTTTCTTTTTCCTGGCAATATAGAAGTAAAATCTTTATACATATACCTCTTTGAAGTGCAAATGATAAAGTAAGAAAACGGCTTATTTATTTTGATTGGGTGACATGGACATTTTTCATCAAAATAAACTTTATCTTTCAGTATGGTGACATCAAACTCTAGTATCCCTGGCATTGTGGTGCTATGATACCTTCTATTCTGTGATTTGATCAGTTAAATAGGTCAAGATCAGAAAATTACAAGGTGCTTATTCAATTTTTGCTCTTTGTCACTGAACTTAAATCAAGTATCAAATGACTTAAGCAAAATAGCTGTTTACTATAAACCTTGGTTAATTTCAGAGTATTCTCAAGTTGGAAGAATTTTCTGGTCTCAAATAAGTAATCCTGTGTTATGTCATCCTACAAATCATCAGTTTTAAATAACAAGCATATCTCTAAGATAACATGTACAATAGGTTTTGTATGTAAGTCTCCTTTATGGATTGTTTCTATTCAAAGATACTTATGCTTTCTGTTCACAGATAGAAAAGGTGAAGACAAAGTAATGCAATACGCAGTATTACGTATACTAATGGGTGCAAACCTGTTTGTAAAAGATATTTTATAGCAGGACAGAAGTAACACAAATTCAACAGAAAAGAAGTTGCATGTGTCTTTGGGTCTTTTATCCTTAAGTTTGTTTTGGTTTAAGAGTGTTTGGTATTCAGAAGTGGGCTTTAACTGCTAAAATAGGAGGCAAAAGATAATTATCTTAAATGCACTTATCTTCAGCTGAAGATGACATCTGACATCCCTTTTGACTTAATGACCCCCAACTACAGTATTGATTCCTGGTCGAGGTGCTGAGAATAAGGTCAAGGTGTTGCAATTTTAGAGTTCCTGATTATATGTTATTCCTTTCATGCAAGATAATCCTGTCATATATAAAAAACTAAGTGCTTTGTTATCTTCAGTTAGAATGTCTTGGTTTTCCGAAATGAAGAAATAAATGTAAACTTGTTACATACGATGGTCATGGTTTTTTTCAGAGTATGTATGAATTATTTTGCACTTTGTTCATATGTATGTAGAGGTTTAGAAAAAATATCAGGAATATGTTTGCCAGCAGAATGGAAACGTGTAAAATAAATTTAAAAAGAAAAAATGAGCAAACATATTTGGACTGTCAGGAAAGAGTTTTCTTTCTGTCTCACTAGTGTAGAATAAAAAATTATGTTCACTGAAGATTTTCAGCAACTTGTTGTTTTAGCTGTAAACATTTCTTACAAAGCTATTACAATGCAAATGTGAGTGGAATCAGAATAGAATGGAAGACTGATGGGGATTAGAGCCAGCAGTCTCAAGTGTTCAGTGGTTTTCTCTTAGCAGGACATATTTCATAATAATTGATTCTTTACATTTATCTTGATTAAAAAATGCCACAAATTAAATGGGAAAATGAAAGTTGAAATGAAGTCCCTGTTGACAGTTTTTTCCAAAGACGAGATATATGAAGAGGACAGGTTAATTTAACACAACAACCTTCCAGAAATCATGTGCCTCTGTGTGTTTGTGTATGTATGTAAGAGCAGTTGCTCACGTAAATGTACACAGGGTAACACTGACCTTATCTGCATGTGGTGACAAACACCTTCAGATACATAATCACGTTGCTTTCTTGCTGTTGTCTTACAAAGGAAAAAAGAGAACTACATATTTTATTAAGTAAATATTTTTCTCATCTGCGTTGTTATATATGTGGTTTTCAACCAGCACCTAGGAACTGGGGTCCTGACCTAGCCACAGGATTCTGTAAGCTGTTTGCCAGCAGACTTGGAGCAGAAGAGGAAAGATTTAAAAACTCTTTTGTCCAGAACTCCAAATCTCTTGTTCTATATGACTTCTGTTTGTGGAGTAGTATTACTTTAAATCCCAAAATCGATGTTTTTTAAACAGTAGGCAGTTAGGTTAAGCCAACAGTTGAAACTAGGAATATGTGATTTGGTAAGGAAACGCAGATGTATCTGTGGAGGGTCCAGTTCAGTGCTTGAAATTCTGGAAGTTTCTAATAGTTATGAAAAGCGTAGTTCTTGGTGATGATAATTAATAGCCAATATCACTATTTGTTCCATTTTTTATCTGTTCCAGACTAAAATGAATGAGGAAGAACATACTAAAACAAAGCAATAGATCATGTAATCTCTGTACAAAGTTTATTCTTTGATAAGAAAGGTGACAAACAAGACATCAGTCTATATATGAGATTTTCCCAGCCCCATCTTGGCAAAAGGAGGAGAAGAAATAATTTAGGAAAATGATTGTTGTCTTCCAATCCTTCAAAAGTTATGCTCATCGTTTAAAGGGGACACCTCTTCCACAAAAACAAGCTGAGATAGTTGAGGTTGTTCACGGTGGAGAGGAGAAATCTCCAGGAAGATGCTATAGCAGCCTTCCAATACCCAAAGAGGGCCTAGAGGAAACTTGGATAGGGATTATTCACAAGATACCAGTCATGATCATACAAGGAGCAGTGGATTAAAACTGAAAAAGGGTAGGTTTAGATTAGATATTAGGAAGAAATTCTTTACTATGAGAGGGGTGAGGCATTGCAACGGAAGAGCCAGAGAAGCTGTGGATGCCCCATGCTTGGAAGCATTCAAAGCCAGGTGGCATGGGGCTCTAAGCAACCTGATCTAGTGCAAAATGTTCCTTCTTATGGCACACGTTTTGGAATTTTAAGACAGTTTCTAATCCAAGTCATTCAACGTTTCCATGATTAAAGCCTTTTTCAAACTTTCCTCTACTCCCCAGTAATATTTCTGAAGTTACTCTGATTAATCAGTATGATGTGCCAAATTACTTCCTTATCCTTTTAAGAAACTTTAGGGATTTTAATATGTTTATTTTTCAGACTTATTTCAAACTCTCACCTATAAAATTAGACTAGTTTTACTTTTATCTCTAATGATTAAGTGTGGAAAATGTATTATTTTTAATGTTATGATGAAAAGTTCACAGAGTATTCCAAGAGCTTGCCAGATGAATGTGCAACATGACACATTTGCAACCAGCAATTCTACAGGATTTCAAATTGCTTCCTTATCTTGCTTTAACATATATAAATGAATATTAAAAATATTCACCATCTTTCTTTTTTTTTCCCCTCTTTCTTTTCATTGGAGGGAGGAGGCAGTTTACTTTGGTATAAATCTCTTCATAAAGTGTCCATGTTTATTATTTTTACATTCAGCTTTTATTGCTTTATAATTCTCAACATTAAATTTCACTTTCTGGTTCTCAACTAAGTTACAGAGAAAATCAGAATTCATTTCAACTTGTCTTACTACTTGCTAAGGTTGCAGTTTTCCTCCAAATTTTATATTATGAACAAATTTAATAATATGGGTCATTTGTGAAAATTAACAGCCAGCAGAAGTCTTAGCAGAGATGACCCTACTAAAACCCCGCTAGATATTTCTGTGTTCAGCACTTCCATATGTCAATAAAGGAAATGTTTTTGTAGTCTGAAACACATTTCAGAACATCTTAAGAAACTGGACTTGACTTCTCCGTATGAAGACAGCAGAATTGTAATTCTGATTTTTGAATTATCTATGCACCCAATGCAATCTTGAGTTCTCCATTTTAAGATAGTCATTTAATTATACCTAAAATTAGTTAAAGACATAGTGGTTTTTTTTCTTATTTCCAGTTAAGAAGAGATCAATTTTTGCAGAAATACATTTTAATCTTTCTGTGTTTTGTTCTGACATACTACATTGCTGATTTATAGTTTATTCTTCAGCATCCTTGAGAAAAGTTTTGTGGACCTGAATAAGTAGAACTGGATATTTGACCAAGTCACAAAGAAGTGGTATGGTATGAGTAAAAGTTGGATGAATTTAAGTTGAAGCCTTATAATTTCATTTTTTAAAAAATGCATATTCCTACACATTCCTGTAGCATTCAGATGTGTTTTATCTGACAGGTTAACTTCCTTTTAACTGACTGCTTTTGTTAGGGTTTTTTTTCTATTTTTGTATACTTTAATATAACTGCTATAAAACTATCATATATGAAGTACTATGTTCATGCTGTAATACATATGCAATGCTATGCTACTAGTATTATGTAACAGTACTATAGATTCCTCCATGTCTTAACCTATAAATTAGACTGGTCTTGTCATAATGTTTGAGCATCACATTAGATATTCACAAGAAAAGATTTCTATTGATTCCTCAGATGCAGCAAATCATTATATGGAAACCAAATGCATGATATAATCTTAACCCAAACTGTTCATAGTTACTGGCAAGTTTTACTTATGCAACACAGATCTGTTTATATATGTTTTCTCCTAAGGGTAGTTTATCCTTTTTTGATTATGTTTATTATATCTAAATATAAGCTCGCAGGAAATTTTATTTTCATTCAGTTCTGTAGTTGCTAGTCTTTGCTTTTCCCTCCCCTTTGGTTCACGCCTTATTCCTGTCCTCCCCTACTTGCTATTTTTGAAAGAAGAGTAGTGTGTCACCACCGTGTGCACCCCAGAAATGTTACATACTTGCTAGGGAAGTTTTCTTTCTTAATCTGATGCATTGTGCCTTGTCCTTAACTCTGTGGACAAGAAGTGAAGTCACTTGCCAAGTTCAAGGAACGTAACCTGCCACATAATATCCAGTGAGATGTCTATTTAGAAACAGCCTCAAATCAATATGTTCCTCATCACCAGCACTATGACAAAAGTCTAAGACCTCCAGGTTGTATCGGTTGACAAGTTTGGAGAGAATGGAAAATACTGAGCATTGAGGGGTATGACGCTCACTGTCCCAATGTGGCCTTTGTTTTCAGACAGTGTGGGTGTCCTGAATGGTGTGAGATAATCTCTCACTTGAGAAGGAATAATTTTGTGGGTATTGATGGAATGGGTGAGGAGGTAGGAGTGTTGTGTTGCAGCTGCTGCTGTTTAGTGTAGTTGCTTGTGGTGAGATTGTGTTGACAGGGATTCTTTCCTTGTGTTAGGAGCTAACATGCTGATTTGTTTTTGTCCTAGAAGCTAGATTCAAATGGGAGGGAGAAGTGAGACTCTCCCCACACTCTCAAGATGTCTATTGTTAGTACAAAGTCTGTTCTGCATCAACAGAATGACTCTAAACCCCAGCAGAGGCAGAAAATGAAAATGGTTAAATGTGGGCTAAATTTAAAGTATTGTGTTTCATTTTAAAATATACAGAGTTGACTTTACACCTTGAAGTGATACCAGTCAAGTAGGGGTGAATTTCCCCCTTTAATGCTTTGGTATGCCCATTATTTAGAGAGAGTCTAAAGCTCTGGCAGTTTTACAAATAGGAGTCTGGAATGTCGGCATCAGCTTCTCCGATGGAGTAGGTGTATTGACGTACAATTTTACTGCACAGTAGAGATAGCTGGCTAAAAAGAAAATCCACGGTTCATGGAGGCATGCAAAACCTAATGTTTAAACTATTGTATCAGACATATTTCCATAGTATTAGAGATGTAAAGAACCTAACCTTCGTGCATCATTTCTGTAATAAAGTCATGGTCATGTCTAGTTCTCTTCCAAACAGGACTTGTCAGTCCAAATAAGTAAAAAAAAAAACAAACTACTAAGCCCATTCTTAATGTAGGATAATGAACAGATTTTGTCTAATGACAATATTTCATTCATTGCATGACTTTATGACAACTGCTTGTGTTTAAAATCTTGTAGTTATAAAAGGACAGTTTAAAATGCTATGTGAAATTCCTTTTCTGATATTTACATTCATTTATTTTTATGATAGAAAAGAGTGGGTAGTCCCCAGCACTACAGAAATTTAGTTGTTTTAGTCAAGTTAGTGGTTTAGTGCACTTAACAGAATTTTTGGTCTGGGTGTCTGCTCAGTGCTTGACAAGTATTTACCATGAAAATGTATTTTCTCAGAAAAATGTATTTTCTCAGAAAATTGCGATTGTGTTATAAAACTACGTGCTTTCTATGTGGAAATAATTTAGAAAAATAGAAGCAAACAACTCTCCCCTAAGTAAGCAAAAAGAACCAAACAAAACACAACACCCCCAAACCCAACCAACAAGCACACCACCTTTTCCAAAAAGAGTAAGCACACAGCCACAATGATGACAAAACCAAAAAATCCTGCAACTGACTGAGTTTGAAGTTGCACAGGTGCTTTGTGTGAATTGTAGTGGGACTACTTCAGACCTGTTTTTCTGCAAGGTCTGTTCTTCAGCTCAATTTGTTTTCCAAGCTCCAAAAAAGGAAAATGTGCCCCCAAAGAACCCAGATGACTTGACTAGATGTGAGATGTTCCTTAATTTGCTTCCAGCATCTCTAATAAGGTCCATGTTGTTATTTTTATGAACACTGTGTTCAAGAACTGTGAAAGAAAAACACAGAAAGCAAAAAACTGGCCACTCTTCCAGCTTTCTGCAAATCTTTAGAAAATCTGGAGTCAAATACCTATCAGGTTATTGTTTACTAAGAAAAGCAGACAGGAGGCTTGACTCTGTTTAATTTAGTAATATATTGTACATTTGTACATTTTTTCCATTATCTATCAAATCCATGACAAACTTAAATAAGTAGGAATATATCTTTTAGCTGTGGAACACAGGGAATTGCAAACCTCTGCTTAACTTGCTCTGGCACTTGCTTTATGTGTCATAGTCTGTCACACCCGTTGTTTTCAGACATAATTTTTGCAGCTTTGGTGATGATACAATTGTTTTGAATGAAAGAGTCAGTCTGCAATTTTTCTTTTTCCAGGAAACTTGTCACATTTCTTTGATGTATTATAATCTTTGTCCAGCATAAGGAAAAAAATACAACAAACTTGAAGTATTTGGGATAATAAGGATGTCATCTTCAGTGAGTGTAATGTAGCCTGCAAGACAGATATAATTGTGCTTTTCGGGTCTCTCAATGGCATTGTTTCCATGTTGCCACTTAATTTTTAAGCACTATTTTCAACTCCAAAATTAGAAATCTTTATTTTGATTTTCAGAAATGTTGACGAAAATGGGATCACATATTGCCTTCATAAAACAGTCTAAGGAACTAACTTCAGTCCATCTAATGGATGGTGAGATGGTATAGACTTTTTCAAAATCTGCCCATCAAAAAGACAGATAGAAGGTTCTTAAGAATAAGTCCTCTAGCACTTGCAGTCGCTATTGCTAAATCATTCATATCCCTTTTCCTCAACAGTAAAAATTCTTATGAGATATCATTAGACTGTTACAAGTTATAATGGAAAAATCAATGCAGTAAGAAAATGAAATTTTACTGAGAGCCTTTAGGCAAAATGCAATGTGAAAATGCATTTTAGCTTCCCTTGTGGTTCAGAGGAAAAGGAAGAAATGGAATCTAGGTTAGCTGTCAGTGCACAAGCATTTTTAGAAGCCAGCAAAGCAGCCTGTGAACTAAACTCTTGCTTAATGTATTTCTTCCCTGATTACTTAGTAATGTGAAAATAACTACCTTAATCTGATCATTTGAAAGGTCAGAAGTCTCTTCTACCCTTTTTAAAACCCAGTCTTTGGTCAAAATCAATGAGTAGATTCATCTTCCCAGGAAGAGGATTTAACAAAAGGAAAACTGATTCATCTGCTAAGGTATACAGCAATGACATCTGAACCCCTGGAGAGAGAGTGAGAGTGCGAGTAGCTAAAGTGGAATGAGGTGATTGTGGTGTAATCAAAAAGAAGTCGATCAAAGCTGCCAACAAGCTCTTGTGGAGAAGTGACATATATACTATATTTGGTGTACTTTGTAATCACTGTAAGTGGTCACTGTCTCTTGCTGGCAGACAGATATAGCAAACACAAACTGACATGGCAATTACAGATTTAAAGCTTATTAAAAAAAAATCCCTGAATTCTATTCTTTGTGTTCACTGCTTTAAAGTAAAATAAACATTTTGAATTGTTTTCTATTTCATGGAAAAATTTGTTTCTACAATCTATAGTTAAAGGACTATATATCAATCAGAATTCAGCTTTGAAGACAATGGTAGTCTTCTCTTTCATTAGAACAAATGCACTAAAATACTAAGTAAAACATAATCACATGTTTTAAAATTTTAAATGGGTGAGTCATTTGTAAGTTGTACACATAAATAAGATTAATCTGTTTTAGGGAGATCCTTGAAAGCCTAGAATAAACATCATTCAGAGGCTAGTTGCTTTACATTTTCACAACTTCTCTGGCTTTCCAGATAGTAGCTGTATTGCCTGGGAGAGGATTTGCAGGTTCCTCCACACACCCATTATATTTACATAGAAGAACTGTGTGCATATGTTTATATAATATGTGTGTCATAATATAAATGAAAAATATGTATTTATATATTGTATACATGGAGACTAAATACTGTAACTGAAACACTTTTCTTTCTGGAACTTTGATTTGTGAGCAAATGGAAATGCATTGCTTTTCAAAGCAAAGCCTAATCTGACTTTACATTATTTACTTGTTGGGGTTTTTTAACAGAAATATGACAAATACATAAAAAAAATAAACCAAACAAACCCACAACCAAAAGCAAACAAACAAAAAAACAAAACCCCAAACCAAAAAACCAACAAACCTAAATGAGTTATTACTAGTAGCTTAAAACTTTGAATTTCTTTGAAGGACTAAAAATAGAAAGCTCATTACTAAACTTGTGTAGGCTTAAAAGAATGAATATTCTTGATAATTCCAGTGGTTGATGGGGTCTCTTGTGACTAACTTTTAAGGTTTCATTTTTTAACCATCTTTAAATTTAATTTTTTGAACAGGTTTGCTTTAGTCTGCAAGTAGAGACCCAAGTGGTGGTGTTGTTTTGCTTCCATACATTTTGTCGTTTAAAAACGTGTACAAAAAGAAGTATCCCAAATCTCTTTTGTATAGTACATAGAAGAAAGACATTAGTTAGCAGCCTCTAAAGAGTAACTAAGACTGAGTTTTTTCTTTTATGCTGCACATTAAAGTCCATATCTATTTAAAGTATTAAGGCACCAGGGAAGAGGCCTATTTAGAAACCAGTATCTCATTTACACAGAATATTTTGCAGTGGTTGTCCAGATTCTGTGCAAGCCCAGGTGTTAACAGGATAACTGAACAGCTGACCTTCTCCCCAGAGACAGAAAAGCAGGTAAGGTAAATGAGAGAAACATACTGAATGGTGATTTTTGCCAGATGTGATGGAAGACTGACTTGTGTTTGTTATGACAAGAAGAATGTCATGCACATGTGCTGGGAGCAATACACCCAAAAATAGAACTTTTCTTCTGGTTTAAATTTATATAGGCAAAGGTATAATATTTATTATCAGAAATAATATATATAAATAAACTTCCTTCAGAGGGAGTAACATTAATTTTAGGAACTTTCTGTGTAGGATTTCTGTATTCACAAAGAAAGGTGTATCAGTTTCCCCAGTGTATTAATTATTTGTCCCACCAAAATTGTGAGGAGGTCTTTCCATAGGTAGTGGGTTGACCCTGGCCAAATGCCAGACACCCACAAAAGCAATTCTATTGCTCCCTTCCACAGCCAGACAGGGGAGAGAAAATATAACAAAGAATTCTGGGTTGAGATAAGGACCAGGAGAGATCACTCATCAAATACCATTGCAGGCAAAATAGGGTCAAAATCACAGATATGAATTGAACTTAATACTATCAAAATCAGAGCAGTATAATGAGAAATAAAATAAACTCTTAAAAACACCTTCCCCCAAACCTCTCCTTCACAGCTCTACCTCCTCCCTCCAACAGTGCAGGGACACAAGGAATGGGAGTTATTTTCTGTTCTTCAAATGTTGTTTCTTCTGCTCAGGGAGAGTAGTTGTTCCCCTACTCCACCCTGGGATCCCTCCCATGGGAGACAGTTCTCCATGAACTTCAACCTGAGTTCATCCCATGGACAACAGCCTGTGAAGATGACTATTTCTATATTTACCATTCACTGCAACTTCTCTGCCAAGAGGAGGTGAGAAAGTGCATGCAGCTGAAGGTCTAGCAACTCCTAGTGCTGGTTCTGCACTCTTGGAGGAGCTGATCTCCTCTGTGAGCAAACCATGCAGAATTTCCCTGAAAAATCTTCTCTGGAGCAAGTTTTGGCAAGAGAAGAGGCAAAATGATCTGTTAAGACATTTGCAACCAAGAGTTAATTTCATTAAATGGGTAATGATGCCTTAGGATTTTAGCTTTTATATTTTTCATACATTTGTAATCCTACAATTCTTTGGTGTGTAACTCTAAACTCCATATATAGAGTGTTAGCTACTGTTTTCCCATTTCGGTTAGACAAAACAATTCCTCTCCAGGTCTGAGACCCAAGGACACCTTACTGTCTCAGGCCCCAAGGAATGTAAACAAAAGTCGGATGAGGCGGAGGAAACTGGGGATAAATTACTTCATTATCTGAAGCTGTAATTGGAAGATTAAACCCCAATATGATAATGTACCAAACTTATAAAAGTATGAAATCCCATGACCCATTGTCCATTTTGGGTGAAGCCCCTGTGGTGGGGCTGTATCTGCCCTAAATGTAACTGAAGGCCCTTCATTATATAACTGCTTTTTTGCTCTCCTAATTTCATGTGGCTTCTGTTTTTAGTTAGTAATTGATAAGCCATCAGTAAGGCCTTTAAACCTGTAGCTTCCTCTTTGTCTGGGTGGAAGCAGATTCCACTGTGAACTCATTACTGTAATGCCAATCACTCTTAAGAATTATAGGCATATTATGTCAGTAGAATAAGCTGAATAATACATAATTACAAACTACCTGTTACTCCCTCCCCTATCCCCTTTCATTGTTAGCACAATAATTTGTTCCATAAGGACTCATATATTGTATAATTTAATTGTTATTGTTGTGATAAAGAATCAGAGAATCCTATAGTGTTTTGGATTGGAAGGGTGCTTTAAAGGTCAACTAATGCAACAGCCATGAAGTAAGCAGGGATGTATTCAAATACATCAGGTTGCTCAGAGCTCTGATCAACCTAACCTTGAATGTTTGTAGGGATTAGACATCTGCCACCTCTCTGAGCAGCCTGTTCCAGTGTTTCACTGTCCTCATCATAAAATGTTTCTTCCTTATATCTAGTCTGAATCTATCCTCCCTTAGTCTAAAAATTTTACTCCTTGTCCTATCTTATAAACACTTTTTAATATTGAAAGGTCACAATAAAGTCCCACTGGAGCTTTCTCTTCCCCTGTCTGAACAACCCCAGTTCTCTCAGCCGTTCTTCATAAGAGAGATGCTCCATCCCTCTGATTGTTCTTGTGGCCCTTCTCTGCACCCTCTTCAACAGGTCTGTGTCCTTCCTGTGCTGGGGACCTCAGAGCTGGATGCAGCACTGCAGGTGAGGTCCCATCAGAGCAAGCAGAGGGGCAGAATCCCCTCCCTCAGCCTGCTCGCCACACTGCTTTGGATGCAGCCCAGGACACATCTGGGTTTCTGAGCTGCCAGTGCACATTGCTGGGTCATGTCCAGCCTCTCCTTCACCAGCACCCCCAAGTCCTTCTCAGCAGGGCTGCTCTCCCTCTGTTAACCCCCAGCATATGTAGATACTGGCGGTTGCCCCAGCTCAGGTGCTGCACCTTGCACTTGGTCTTGTTAAACCTCATGAGGTTTCCATGGGCTCACTTCTCCAGCTTGCCCAGGTCCCTCTGAACGGCATCAGGGGTGTCAGCTGTTCCATATAACTACTGTTGAAATATGCTTACTCTAAAACATTAAGACACACAGTACAAAATTTGCCATGTTGTCTGTAAGACTGTTATTCAGGCAAATACTGATCTTTTGGCTAGAGAACAGGAGTTTGTTTGACTCTAGTGTTAGTTGAGGATGTTTTAAAGCTGTGCACAGCTCTGGGTTTATTTGGAAATGAGTAAATGTTTCAACAGAACTATAATTTCAGCCTTACGAAAGACCATGTCATCTACATATTTTAAGATTTCTGGTATATGAAATGCCTAATCATTCTGCACCTGCCAAATTACTTAAAGCTCCAGACTTATAATGTTAGAGAATTTGGGAATTATTCATCCCAATAAGCTCTGTTACCTTAATTTCTACTCTTGATTTATAATTGTAATTTTATTTGTGTTTTTTAGGTGGTTTGAATTTGTTTAAGCTATAACATGTTTGATATACTGCTCAATCAATAGTTATAAATGATTGTGTCAAATCAATCTACAAAAATTTGGCTTATCTGGTGTGTCACATAGTTATTGAATATATATATATAAAAGAGATAAGTAGAAATAATGGAGGTTGAAACACCAAATTTAATTTAAGTGGGAAAAAGACACCAATTGAAACATCCAGATGTTGATAAAATATTAAGTGTTTGTATATACTACTTTGATTAACTTCCTTTAGGCACCACCTCAAGTAAAAGGTGACATTTGTGGACTGTGTTCTGAGAGGTGGTGATCACCTGAGTTTGATATGCAAACTGAGGGGTTACCCAGAGTTTAGGTAATGACCTTTTTTAGAGTATATTGAACTGTGTGCCACTGTTTTCTCTTTGCAAAGTATTAGTTAAAAAATGAGAAAAGGTGATATATATGATACTGCTCAGTAGCTACTCTGTTGGTGTAGAGCAACTTTGTCTGAAGGTGAATGCTGAAAAAAGGTTAAGAGGAGAATGTAATGACTGTGCAGGGACAGACTAGTATACCACAAGCGGTAAGTACTCTGTTTGGAAGGTTTCTACTCTGGTGAATCAAAAAAATGTATTTATACTGTTATCATACTATTCCTTAGATATGCTGTGTTAGCTGAGATACCTAGTGAGAGACCCACAAACAACATCACCATCAGACCACACCAGTAAACAATCATCAACTGATGTATAATTTTAATTTATCTAGGATTTCTGATTTTTATAATGTTATACTTTGGTATTTTAAAAGTACATACTTATGTGAAACTTTTATCACCAGTACTTACAAAACTCGCATTTTTTTTCAGGAAAATACTACACCTGTGTTTGATGTCTCTTGGTATGTACACTGAGTCTTTCAGGCTCTGTGGCACATTTCAGTGTGAATTTGATAAATGTGGCAAAACTTTTGGGAAAAAAAGGCAGAATTGCAGTCTTGAAGTTTTACATTGCTGAGAAACACGATTCAAATCTTTATTTGTCTCATACTTCACTTCTTGAAAATATGACAATTGACCTAACAAACCCTATGGATGGAATCTTTTTAAAACCATCAAGAAATTTTGTTTCCAGTGACAAAATGAATGCATCTTAAATAATTTGTTACACTAATGTCACTGAAAATAGCTATGTACAAAAAAGAGTATGTATTATTTCCAAATGTGACAAAAAATTACTGAGCTAGCTCAATAATATATATGAACTAGTTACTTCTTTCTGCAAATATAATTTCTTTTATGGTGCAAACCTTTTTTGTGTAATATTATTTTACATTTTTAACTTATTTTCCTAAGTTGTGCACAATAGAATTTTGAACTCATTTATTAAGACCTTAGTGTATTTATGTCCATCAATGACTGAAAATTTCTTATTAGGTATAATTAACATATTATAATTTTTATTTTGCAGTTTTACATAATTATTGCTCTTAAAATATCTGCTAAAAACTGGCTTGCATAGTTAGAGTTAGAAAATTTAATATGAATCATGAAAATATTTTCTTCATTTCTGAAGCTGCAATTTATGCCACTTATACATCAAATCTGTATTAGTTTCTTAGATAGAATAACTTTATTAAATGTATTTTGTTAATTTGTTTCTTTATGTGTTTTATTAATGTATAAAAATATTGATAACATATCAACGGTACTCTTTCTTTTTTCCTAGAGTATGTACAGGAAAGTACAGGAGATTAAGAAAGAAGTATATGGCAATCATGAATCCCAAGCTTTACATTCTGACGAGCTGTAGAAGACACTGACCATATAAACACAAACTGTGATCCTATGGATTTTGGTGGTCTTCTTGGGCTGTTCTCTCCCTAGATTTTTTTATTTCAGGGGCACAGTGTTCATGTATGTAGGGGTCCCTGCTAGAATTTAAACACAGTTTTTGCAATATTAGTAAATCAGCCCTTAACTGAAAATAAAATATTTTCAGAAGTGTGATCCGAGTGTAGGCACTGAAACAGGAATTTAGTGTATGCAGTACATTGTGTGTGGTGAGTAACAATGTCTTCCTAGACTACCTATTACCAGGACTGTTGTCAGCTAAGGGGATCTGACTTTTCCAGTAAGGGAATATCAAGTTGTATACCTGGAATGCATCTTGGTATCCTGAAGGTTTTATTTGTCCTATATTCAGCTTAAATACCACCCAAGATTTCAGTTTTTCTTTGATCTACAGGTCTGCATGGGTAAAATCTGACATTTGGTCCCATCTACCAACTCCTCATGCTCCCCGCAAAAAATCACCACTAGTGGAAGTTGAGCAGTTCTCTACTTTGGTATGATATAATAGTGTTAATCAGTAGCAGTACATAACTTTGATCTCTTATTGTCTTTTCTTATGCCATCATTTTCCACATGTACAGAGTTTTATGGTTGTCTTCATATTTAAGGAAAAAATGACTGCAAGCTTAAATTCTGAGAGTAAAGTGGCAGCTTAAAAAATTTTGATTCATTGACTTGTCAGGAAAACAGACCATTTCACTATCACTGTTGGTGGTAATGTCCAAATGTTTTCAGTAAAATGACAACTTCTACTGTATGGATCAGAAATAAAGGTATTGTGATAGTGCAGTGATATTGCTCAAAATATTTCTTAAAATTATAATGTAGGTTTTTATTTTTAATGTTAAATAAAATGCAACTAACCAAAAAACCCCAAACTTGTTGTTCTATCTTCCCCCCACCTTCCTCTTATCAGATAAACAGTGTGGAAAAAATAAGAGCAGAGTAAGCCAGAAGCTGGCTTTTTCTGAATATATATCTGCTCTACAGCTCCTGTCAGAAAAGCAGCCATTTCCTAGTGCTAGGAGTAGTGCTAATATTTTGCTGTTGTTTACTGGCTTTTGTTAGAAAATCTCAAAGCTCACAAAAATCTGTTGGTTTTTTTTTGGTTTGGTTTTCTTTTTTAACAGCTATCAAATGTGAACTCAAAAGGTTCCTCATCAAACAGATGAGAGAGATAGCACATACATGGAGCAACGTCTGTTTCATACAATTGTCTCTTATCTAAGATATAAAAATATCTGTGTGAAATATCAGTGATTCTGTGAAAACAGCTAGGAATAGCAACTGGGCTCCTTTCTCCATTTCTATCTCCAGGCCCACAAAATAACTGTTTTTCCAATGAGAATAGGAACAATTAGAACTGTGAAGTGACCTGAAGTTCTGTGAAAGGTTTATTTTGACTGAACTGAATATAAAGGAATATGGCAGATAGTGGCATTACCACATAAAATTTCCAATGTTCTACCGAGGTCTCAGGAAAGATGGGTCTCTGCAGACACTTGTATTTATATTTTATCTTTGAAACTATCTAGCTTTGAAGGTGAATGGCACCAGGCAAATTCTGCCCCTAAAAGAACAGTTCCATTACAATCTTTTAAATGAGTGGGGATTAATGCAGACTTTAAAAGAGTTGTAATATTTTATACAGTTGAAATATTTCTTTTCTGAATCTAATTTCCATCTGTTCTCTGTTCTTCAAAAGATCTGCCTAATAACACATATGTGAAATAATTAGTAAAATAAACAGCATGGACCAAAAAGGAAAACAAAAAACAACCTCAGGCCCAGAAAATTTATTTCAAGCCTCTTCCTATTTGTACAACAAATAAAGGATTCTGTCTACTTCATAGACATAGTAAAAATAATTATTATAAGAAAAAAATGCTGTGTGGATTTAGCTCATGCTGAATCTCAGTAAAATGAAATCGCTTGACAATGCAATCTTACAGATCTGTTTTAACATGTTATTAATTTCCAGTTGTCATGTTGGATGTTCATATTCCTATGAAAAACTTAGAGAATATATATTTCTGAGGATTGTAAAGCAGAGGCTTTATTTAATGTAATTGATACGGTGGTAGTAAAGTCAAAGACCTTAAATGTAAGAGTATTAAGATGCATAATCATCCATAGTTGGGTCATGGATGATCCAATGGCTGGATAACAGCCTTTGATATTTTTTAATGAATTGTTCTAAGAGGTAATCTTTTATACTCAGTAATCAGAAAGCAGCTGTACTTTTTTTACTTTGGTGAACCCATTTGGTTCTTGATTGCTTTTTGTGTTTGTCACTGGTAAGTAGGCTAGAACTTCTCTGAAGATTCTACATTTGGGTATTAGCTTGAAAGTGGAGTCAAAAGCCTTGTGAGTTTATTACCAGAGATTTCTATAAAATGCTTTTCTGAGTTACTGTACAATATTTGATGGAATAAAAATTAGCTGTGTATACGTTGTTTGGATGTCTTTTAAAATAAGTGAGTGTATGTGTGAGTTGATTTATACTAATTGATTAAACCAGTTAGAGAGAACTTTACAGTGGTCAAATTAAAGTCAGAATTCAGATTCAAGAAATAATTAAATATCTTACTATATGAACACACTAGATTAATAGAGCAAGCTAACTAGTGAAACTGTGAGGTCAACAGTAAAATAAACTGTTTTGTATTAGTCTTGTCTTCACTAAAAATAGAGAGCCAACTCCCTATTTACCCAAGTCTCTGCTTGTGCTGTGACAAATAGTTAATAACCTGGCTAGTGATGAGCAAAGTGCAGTACCCTCCACTGGATGTGCTGTTTCTACACAACTAACCTTGTTCTATAGCAGTTCCTTAATATGGAGATAAATAAAATCTATATAATTTTAAATATAATTTTTATATAGTATTTGTATAATTTTTATCTATTTCCTAGGAGAAAATGTCCGAAGCTGGTCAGATAAATTGCAGTTTTGAAGTATGCATTTTTTCACAACAAAATGGAGCCTAGAGGGACTAGCTCTGTCGGTCCTATATATATCTATTGTCAAAAACCATGAATCTTATTAATGTCCATTTCGTTCTTAAACCCTTGCAGAGTGGAATTGCTCTAATAAGCAAATTTTGTGCCATTTTTAAAAGGGACTAACTGAAGAGAACGCTATAAGAAAGATAAGACATATGGTATGATAAATTTCAAGAGACTTAATATAGTAATGGCAAGAAACTACCTACAGGCTTGCCCTTTCCAAGAACAGAGCCGTGAAATCAAAGAAGGTCTTAAGACTTGAAAAAAGATCCTTCAGGAGGGTTTGGGAGACTTCTCTGTGGCTCACAGCCAAGAACATACAGACTTAGATAGAGCCCTCTAAAGACCAGCTCAAGACTTATACAAGCAACAGTGAAGATGTAATAGTACAAATAGACATAATGTGTTGTCATACTGACACGATTGAAGAAATGATTTAAGTATCAGTAGGTAACTGGGATAGGATATTACGCAGCTAAGAATTCTAGCACAGGGTTAAAACAACTTATTCACTAACAAGGGAATGTAAAACTGCTTTGGTACTTGAGAACTGTGAGATGGGAAATGTGCTGTCGTGTGGAATGAAGTTCCGGGGAGAAACTTATGGATTGGTATGCCTGACATCTCTACTGGAAAAGGGACAGAACATCATAGTGAGGCAACAAATTGGTGAACATGGGATAAATATACTTGAAAAAGAACTAACTTGCTTTCAAGACACATCTCACTTTAAATTTCTTTTGACTGTTTTGAAGGAGTTATTAAACATATAAATAAGTTGTGGTAGACACATGGATTCCCAAAGGTCTTTTTAAGGAATTTCAACAGCCATGGAGAAAAAAGGAAGATCTGATATGGATACATAGTTCGTGGCATAGGGTGTAAGTTCTTGCAGTGTGAGAAGCCACCGTAGCAGCTCTGCAGTTATTCTGGTTTTTAATATATTAATTCATAAAATCACCAGAAAAATAGATTGATCCAGTGAGGTGAGAAAGTTTGCTGGTGGTACAAAGCTATTGAATGTAAAAAGTGTAAGAGAAGACGGTCAAGAATAACAGAAGAACCTTACAAATTTGAGTGACTGGGTAATAATATGGCAGGTGAAATTCAGTGTCATGAAATATGAACTGAGGCATAACAGTGATGATAATAGTTTTCCATATAAAGTGATGGATTCAATGCATTGTTACTACTCAGGAAAAAGGCCTTGAAATTGAGATAGATACTTCATGGAAACAACAGATCAATGTTTGACAGCAGTCAAAGAAACAAGTGACATATTAGAAAGGATTAGAAAAGGAACAAAGACACAACAGTGAATATGATTTATACAACTGCATAAATCCATGGTTTACCACAGCTTGAAGACAGTGTGAGGAGTTCTGGTTGCTAGTTTCAAAACAGAACATGTAAAACAGGAAAAAAAAAGATTCAGGGAAAAACAACATGGATAGCCAAAATTATGGACTGCTTCTAGTACAGTTTATTTACAGTTTTACATACAATTGCAGGTAATAAGACTCATTCATTTGGGAAAATGACTAAAGAGGTAGAAGGAGTCTGCAGAGTCATTAGTAAAAAAGAGCAGGTTGCCCAATGCCTCTTCCATTGCAACTAGCAGGATTTGTGAAACACAAATTACGTGGAAACTGGTTCAAAACAAAAGGATGTGGTTCTTCATGCAAAAGGTGATTGAATTCTGAAAGTCTTTGCACCTTGAATGTACATTTTGCAAATTGGATGTGTATATTGATGCTGTGAGAGCAGAATGTTTACATCTTGGAGCTTCAAGGAGAGATTAACTGGAGTTTGCTTCATAATTCACATTACAATCTGGAAATCACATGAGCTAAAAATATTTGTGGACTGCAAAAGCATTGTGGGATAGCATCAGAACTGTGTTATTTTTATGCTTTCCAAGGCATACATTTATGGGTATTGTTAGAGTGTGTGTATTGTGCTAGCTGTGCTCCTCATCTACCTTAATCTGTTTGAATAGTTCTGTTCTGGAAAATTCATAGAGCAAAGCATCCTCTATTCAGAAGTTTCTCTTGAGTCACAAATCATCCAGTCATGACATATGTGATAGGATATGTTACATGTGGTTGGAGAGCTAACTAAACACAACTGGGGAACTGCAGGCTGAAGCCCAAAGATCTCATTTATGTGAATGGATAGCAGAACTCTTTCAAATCTTTGAAGCAAAAAGCCTGACCAATTGCCTGAATATTTTACAGATTCAAAGCAAAAACTTCTCTTAGGTTTCCACTATCTGGCATTGTAGCGGAGAAGTTTCTTTACTTTTTCTGAGTTATATCTGCTATACTGTAGACCATTAGAGAGAAGGAATAGGAAGTAATGTGGTTTAGTGCCATGTTAGTATTCCCACCACAGAGGAACTAATTGACTTACAGCTAATTTGCATCTTATTGGCTGTTATACACTAGAAATGGCTAGCTGTCTAGAAACGGCTAGCTGTCTTTAATAGTTGATGAACATGATACAGTATCACAAATTAAGCTGAAGTTTGCATAAAAAAACCAAACAAATAATACTACAATTTCCTTTGATTTTTAGAATTCATACATCATGTTCACCCTTTTGTTCCTAGGGCTTTGTGAACTATTTTCTAGCTCATATTCTGAGACATTCTGTATAATGCGGTTATCTTTGATTTTTCCAGAAATAGCTCATTAACCATTTAATTGATATCTTGACCTTCCAATTGACTTTCTAATTGATGTTTCCTTTCACTGCACCTGTTCAGCAATCCATTTTTATGTGCTTATTATATTGTAACAGGTTGCTGTATCTACTGCTATATATATTTTATTAATACATATGGTGCTTGGCATTTTAAAGTAACCACAAGTATATTTTGGAATCTCTTATTATTTTCTTGTTAAGTACACTATTCTGAACTGCAAAGGAAAACATTAAGCTAAATAAAAAATTATACTGGGTGGATTTTTTTTGAGCCCAGTGACAGGCATCACCACAGATACTATGAAATACTGTAACTCTGACTACCAGTTCTGCAAACCATATCAATGTCATCATTTTATTTACTATGACAACCTTGTATCATACTGTATGTTTACCAGGTTTGTGTGGCCCTGGATGTTTTCATTTTTCCTTCCCATGTGTAACAGACGGCCTGAAAATTCCTTATCTGCCTCACGATCATCGACAGAGACTGAAACCCTAAAAGAGGACTTTTGCACTAAAAATCCTAGCCTGGCTAAGGTGGGACGTTTGTCAAGTGTTGCCTGCAAGGTGCACCTGCTGGAACAGGTTCTGCCTAGATGGAGAGAACTGCACTGAAGCGAGGAAGAATGATCAGTCCTGAACACTCCCTCCTGAACACAGCCAACGGGCCTCACCAACAATAGCTGCAGATTGCCTCACCTCCTGGCCAGTTGCCCCCCACTTTTGAAAAGACTATAAAAGACCTTTCTGAATTAACCCTAGGGAGATCTCCCCAAGGACAATGGAGAGCCTATTGGCAGGACCACGAGGGCTTTGTCTCATCCGTTGGTAGCTATTTCTCTTTCCCCCTCTCTCTCTCTCTTCCTCTACTTTGTTTCTTTATTCCTTTTCTCTCTCCCCCCTCTATCACATAATTGTGTTGTTGGCACGCAATAAAGGTGCACTATTTGATTAAAGTTGAAATCCCCTTTGTGCCTTTTGCATTTTGAGATCGTTAAATGAACCATCATGACCCCGTTTGTTTTAGGGGATCGTGACACCATGCCCATACAATTTGCATTGGGAAGGGACTAAACTGCCTGTGAGGGAGCAACAAGAGCAGTCAGTGGTCTGTGAGAGGAGTTAGGAGATGAACATCACAGCAGGGCAAAGGCAAGGGTGCCGTGCCCCAATACCTGAGCCAGGGGAATGGAACAGGTCTGTGATGATGGCTTGGGTCAACCAGCTGTCATAGAAATGAGACAAGTCCAAGATCAAGCCAGGAAGTCAAGCCCTTATGTCAGGGTTGATGTGCTAGTCAAGTGTGTGAGCAGGCACAGGGAGGACTGCAAGCTCAGGCAAGGAAAATGTCACAAACCTGTCCTTACAAGCAACTCCTAAATGCACAGAGGCCATGCCCACACTGAGGCTATCTGACACAGAGTTGGGCACCTGCATTGTATCTGGCCCAACCTAAATAGGAGCCAAGTCCCAGGAGGACTAGGATGCATGCACAGCTCTGACACTCCTGCCCTTCCTTCCTCTTCCTGTTCATATTCCCCTCCTGCTCTTGCTTTCCCCTTGCCTCTGCTCCTTCCCTTGTTCTTTCCCTTTTCTGTTCTCTCATCCTGCTCTTCTTTCCCCTGAAAGAGTATCTGTAGAAGAGAGTGAACACACAGCTAGAGATAGTGAGAACCTGTGGGGACAGGACTGGGTGTGCAGGGAACTTTGGTAGTGTTACAGGAGTGCACCTGCATGTAGCAGCTTTCAGCTATAGGCTCTACAATCATGTCCCAGGTATCTGAAAAACAGGATTGTAGTGAAGGGAGAAAGAGTGATCTCCTGTATCTCCAAGTCCTGTTGAACACTTTCAATAGATTTATTACTATTCATATGTTTAAAATATAATAGTTGTTTCAATGTAGTAATTGAGGTGGTATCAATCATCACTATAAAATTAATTGAGTACTTTTATATCAATCTTTAATTACATTGTGTGCAGGCTAGAAAAAGAAAAAAAAAAAAGAAGGAATGAACAGAAGAGTGTAAATGTAAACAAGTACCCATGGCAGTCCTGCAGTTTGAGAAAG
The DNA here is from genome assembly GCA_013398175.1 of Climacteris rufus. Lineage (NCBI taxonomy): Eukaryota > Metazoa > Chordata > Aves > Passeriformes > Climacteridae > Climacteris > Climacteris rufus. The sequence goes on along the minus strand of VZRZ01004385.1, from coordinate 7,665 downwards.
AACATATATCACAGAAGCATATTTTGCCAAAGATGTATTTTGTAGGACATGCCTATAAATGTGTCCTCCTCTTAACTCCACACTCATCCCTCATAGGAACTTTAAACTTCACCAAAATCAGTCATCATTTACTCTTCAGTGCCTAAGAGTGCTAGAACTGTTCAATAAATTTCCAGGCACCGTGACTGAAAAAACTATTATGAAAATTTTCCTGTTTTGCTATTAGAGTAATATTTTTAGATGCTGTATCTGTTCCACTGAAAAATTCTCAGAAGCATGAAATATTTAGTGAAAAATTGCTTCTTTTTTTGTCAATTCAGAGAAATGTTGACGACTTCTTTTAATGATACTACATTCTAGCAGCATCTGTCCTGAAAAAATAAAACTCATCTTTGATTCTAGGTGTAGACTGGATTGATGGATGGGTCTGTAACACTCAGCTAATTAGATTTATCTTCCATGGAAAAAAGGGCTAATTGTCCTATAACAGTGTTATAGTAACTCTGGATTACAGTTGTTCTTTCAGTTTCTTCCATTTGTATTTCAAGCTGGAAAGCAATGTATCTGAAAGTGTTCTAGAGGTATGGCACTTGGGGAATATGGTTTAAGTGATGGTTATGATGGTGCTAGGTTGACAGCTAGGTGAACTAGGTCAAGGTGTCTTCCAGCCTTAATGATTCTGTTATTCTGTGAATAGCATCATCCTCAGCAATAAAACCGGAGGGGTGCAGTTTGGCGGGGAATGACTGGGCCTTGGAAGGTTGTTGATGAGGAATTGTCCTCTTTTGCATCACTTTTTTTGGTTTTTTTTGTTTTTTTTTTTAGATTTTCTTTTCTTTGCTGTTGGTTCTTCTTTGTTTGTTTGGGTTTTTTTTTCTATTTTTAAAAAAATTTTATTTACTTAACTGTCTTCATATCAACTCAGAAATTTTCTTATTCTTTTCAATGTGTTATTTTCCTAGAGTTTTGTAGGAGAGACAGGGGAAAAAGAAAGACATTGGGCATTGAGTTTGGAAGTCTGAATCATCATAATTTAATGTAGAAGTTAAAGTATATTTATAATATAGTGTCATTTGAATGCAAATTTATGTGAAACTACCAACATGTGGGAAACAAACTTGCTCTTGAGACCAACTTTGGTTTTGAACTTGAAGCTGATGTATCTGACTGACCTTTTAGCAATTTCTTAAATTGCCTTCTGTGTACAAGTCTTCTTTAAAGGTGACCTGGGTAAAAGGCTTTTATTGGAAAAAATTAATATCATTCAAATTTCCTTCCTTCATGTGTTCCTACACATTGAGAGCAAAGTGGTCATCTGTAATCTTTTGCTTGGACTAAGTTTCCTTATAATTAAAAATAAAAAATCTTGATCTTACTTATCAGTATAAATATTGCATTACATTAATTGAATGTGCTGCCACAGAATGAAAACTCTAGTGAGCAGAGGACTACTAGTATTTATATTTATTGTGGTCTAAAAATCTGTAAGACGGTTATATTACTTCATGCCAGAAAGAAAGGCTTATTATACTCCAAGAAAGCTGTGTTAAAAATAGATGGTTAGATGGGTTAAAAAAAAAAAGGTAAAGAATCTCTACACTATCCTTAAACTCTGCTTGTTCAGAAATGTAATCAGATAGGCTGATAGACTGAAGAGATGTTTCACAGGGTAACTACATCTTCATCTAGGGAAATGTTTTGCCAACTGTCTAGGGCAAAATAAACAGTCTACACTGAGCACAGTGGATGTAACTAATGCCTTAGATAAGAATTTTTATTCGGGTGTGATTTAGAAGTTTATGAAAAGGGCTTAATATCCAGATAGTGTCTTTATATCATTGATGCTGCCATTACATAGACTTGGTCAATGAACCCTGGGCCCCAGCTATGCCTTTTGAGGATATCTGCATACATTGTTTGTAAATAATCCAATGCCTCTGAGATATAAATTATAATGTCTATCCTTTTTAGGCAAACAGTGTTACATTACCGAATCAAAATTTCGATAGTAATGCTTCTTTCTTTTCTATTTTTCTTTTAATACCTTTACTAAAATTAATGTCTTTTTTTGCAGCTTGTTATTTTTTTCTGCAACCAACATGTGGCTGTCAGTTCCTATCTTCTCAAAGGCTGACAGAAAAAAGAACAACAAAGAGCTTTTGTACATTTTCTCTCCCATTACAGCACAGGATTTGATTCAAAATCTGAATGATCTTTCAGACTGTTTCCAAGCGAAAAAGATCTTGATTATCAAGAGTTCATGATATATTTGTTTTTACCTCTGTGTTGAAATGTCTGTTAACTGGTTCAAGAAGATAAAATCTCTCAATCCAGTTGGTAGAAAAGAGAGAGACCTTACTGTATAAAAATTAGTCTAGCCGACTTGAGGGAATGAGAGAATTTATTGCATTCTTTTTTTGTGGTAGATTCATAATACGTAATAGCTAAAAGACAGTTTTCTACAATATCCCGTAACAGGCACAAGTTTCTCTGCTGCAATGTAAAGTGATGTTAAAGTTACAAATTCACAGTTCGTGGCTATTTAATATTTTGATATATGTTGGCAGGATCCTGAGGATCATTTGCATTATTTCACTGATCTGTTTAACCTTTTCTACCCCCATAAAGATTCTGTAATCATGTTGAAATGTGTTGTTTCAACCCTTTTTAGATGTCCTGTAGTGCCTAAAAATCATACATGTTTTTGTATATGCTTCAAATAAATATGGCAATTATTATGGTTATATTTTTAATTATACACTCAGACATACATTACAGTGGGATAGCAGGACATTAGTAGGGCACTTGCAGCTGAGACACATGGGTAGTGACAGAAGGGGCTTGAAAGAGCAAAATATTTGCTTGTCCAGTATGTGCAACACACTCATCGAGACCTTACTTAACTGTTTTTGTTTAATCCCCAAACTAATAAGTAATTTACTTCCTTTTAATTCTGTAATTTGTGGAAACATCTTCTAAAAATTCTTAGGTCTTCTTTCAGTAATTCTGTCAGCTGTAGTGAATTTAGTGAACAGTATGCTGTAATGATCTTAGGGTTTTTTTCAATCTAGTAGACTCTAACTAAAGATTCTCTCCACCCATCATCAACACTCATTGAAATGCTTGAGTAGAGACTGTTTGTAATTATTTTCTGAATGTTTATTGGTGTTATTCTGTACATGTTTTACATATGGCATGATGAGTGAGCTTTTCAGTCTTATATATTACATATTTTTGTAGAAAAATATCTTTTTTTTTACTCCAGAACTCCTCCCCTCTTTTCATTGTACAACTAAAAAAATGTCTTTCATAAATGTATAATATCAGATATGTCCAAAATTTGGAAATTCAGAGTTCTTCTGTGATGTGTTTCTGAGTGGGAAGAGGTTACACTCTGCTTTTTACCTTTGAATTCCCCTAGCAGAATAGTGAGTGTTGGATTTTTTTTTCTGTTTAGTTGCAGTACAGTTTGCAGAAGTGGAAAGCTGTACCCTTTGATTTTAAAAGATTTAAGTCATGGTCGGTGGAATTTTTTATTTATTTTTTTTTAAAATTAAGTAGAGTATTCCAGAGAAACTTACGGCGCTTTGCATTACAAGTAGGAAATTTATAAGCTGTTTTTGCAGTACATTTTCTAACTCTATATTTCTCTGCTTTGGTTTTGGAAGGACTTTTATTTCTCCTTTTTTCATCCATATCAGTATCAGAAATAATATAGAAACTTTCCTGGTGTTTTTTTTAATGTTTTTTTTTTATTATTCTTATTCTGTTAGAAACACATAGCAAAAATATAATTACAATACAGTTTCTTTTGCAGACCCTAAAGCGAGACATTTAAAGAGTCTGCTTGCGATTGCTAAATAGCACAAAAATTATATGTCAGGCAGATATACAATATGGACAATGTGGAACAAACTCTTCCATCACTGATGTTACTGTAAATCCGGTGAAACTCATGTCCTCCCCACTTCCTCCTCCTTGATTTCCTTGCTATCACTTCTGTAGACAGGTATATGCCAATGATTGAATTTTGTTTATTACAGGCTCACGTAAAATGAAAAAATGATGCTCCTACAAATGTCACCATATATTATTTAATCTGGTTTCAGTGCAGGGAGTCAGAGGGGGCAGAACTGTTGTGACTGCAGTTAGTGGGACATCTTGCATTGACTTCAGTGAGTTCATGATCAGAGATTTTACCCTTCAAAAAAGTCAATGCTTTTATATTGTACTTTTATCTATTCTACTGAGGTTACCATCTGGCAAACAACATTTTAATGTACAGTATACTTCCTTCAGCTAAAAAAAACTCCAACCCCCAAACCTCGATATTTATGTGGTTCACTTTTCTTCAAATCATTACATAGCAATTAAAGCAAAGCAATGACTGGGGACTAAGTAGAAAAGTGTATTTCATATCCTTTCACTGAACTAATAAAAAATTTATGCCCTTTTATAATACTGTATAAGCTGATGCAGGCTTACAAGGGATTGGAAGAAGGATGTTATTCTTAGTACAGAGCATCTGTGTTTATAAAGCAAATTTTGTCATTATATCAGCAAGTATACACTAGTTTATATAGATCAAACACATGTACTAGCCTTTCAGTATTAAAAATGCAAACACAGCACACTGCTGAATTTTAAGGTCATATTAGAATATAATAACACGCACTAATAACTGGCTTCAAAATGAAATTAGAAATTCATGATAGATGGAGATTTATATAGATAGATAGATAAATAAATAAATATTATAGACAAGAAATAAAGAAAGGTAGGTATTTCCACTTTATGAAAATTAAAGGTATCTCAGATCTTTTTAGCACAGGCAACAGCAAATGACTTTAAAAAATATTTTTAAAACCACAATTATTTCTTCACTGTTTCAAATTTTCTTTTTCCTTTGATGTGTATTCTTTCTCTATTTCCTATTGATACTATTCCTATAAATGACTTTTTTCTCCTGGCACTAGCCACCTCTGCTTCCATCTGAACCTCCTAGAAATGCTGTCATTTGTTGTTGTTTGAATGGATCTGCTATAGTATTTTTTTCATGGTGGCAATGTAATGTTTTGTGTCCTTTATTATTTTTACTTGAATTCCTATACAAGGTCTTAGTTGTGCCTAAAAGAGAGTATAGCATGAGATATATCATATTGTAAGTTGGTGACACACTAAATCAACATTCTCTTAAAATATTCCCCCATAACCTTTATATATATATATATATAATTTGTAGCTCTTATTTCAAATAGATTTAGTCAGGTTTAATAATAACTTCAGCTAGATTAATTAGAAATTATATTCTAGATGTTTTTAATTATCTTACTTCAATTTTCATTATGTTTCTGTGAACTGTAATGCTGCAGGCTGCTCACTATCACTCCAGCAGTTGCTACCAAATTATTTCATCCAAATGGTTTGGTCAGTTGTCTTCATTCATCTCCAGTTAGTGGATTGCTACTTCTGGATTGTATATAGGCCAGGGAAAGCAATGCATTTATTATTTGCATAGTTTAAATCTTAACAGTCTAATGAAAGAACTATTGTTACTCCAGCCATACCATATTGACATACATTTTTCAGACTAGCTAATTATTATAGCTCATTTACATTCACTTTCCAGTCACAAATAACACAAATACCTCTCTAGTGTCTTGGCTGTCATGATTATTTCTCCACTGCTCCTAGGTACTATGGGCAAATATTTCAGTTTTGGGGTGTAAAGAGTACAGTGAACTGCAAGTAAGACATGGCCTTAACTGGAATACGTTTGACACTGACTTTGGAGTTATGTCTTCTTAATCCTAGATCCATTCAGGGTAATTTTGATGTTTGGTCTTGCAATCTACTAACTTAGCTGCTCTTTATTCGTTTGCAATTCTGTATCATATATTGCTTTTGCATTATAGGAATGATCGACTATTTGAATTATTGACTACATACATATAACATGCTTTCTTAAGCTGAATACTTGCCTTTGTGTTCTTTATTGTCTCTAAAACTGTTTTTATCTGGCTCCCAGGTTTGCATTTGGTTCATGCCTGCTAATTGATTGTTTGTGAGCTGCTTGTAGAATGGACCCTCCTCTATTGTCAGATGCCTGTACTTTCAAATTCTGTATTAACTGTCCTTGCCTGTACTCTTGCACACTGCATTTTTATTTTAGTGTGACAGGTAGTTCATCCCACACAGAATTCTACTCTTTTTTACTATCTTATTATTTAGAGATATATAAATAATAATTAGAGTTGCATAACACAGCAGTACAAAGCTCAGTAAAAGCTATAACCAAGTGCTTAATAGTCATCTGGTGATTAGACAGTTTCTGTTCCTGCTTAATAAGATAAACCAGAGGTAAAGAATGTCCAAAACAAGTTTAGTCTTACAAATCCTAAGACTCTAGTTTTTAGTTTAAGAGAAAACATTTATTTCTTACAGCAACAGTGACAGCAATATGTTTATTAAGCTGTGGTTACTTTTACCTGAAAAAAACATATGAATGAAGGAGGAACACACCTGTAAACCTATGTCTCTGAAATTGAGCGTGAGCTCTTTAAAATAGATTTTATATCATACAAATAACAGGCCAGCATAAGAAATCCAAGATAACCGCTGCATATCTAAGTTTCCAAATATATTTCAAGTATATAAAATACTAATTTTCCTTATCCTGGTTGTTTTTTTCCAACCTAATATCACTAATGGGAATTGATAAAGCAGTCTTTCAAAGGTCATTGAGAGCAGGAGAGGACTGTCACAGCAGTCTTCAAAGAATGCAAGAATGCAAGAAAGACCCAGAAATCAGAATCACGGAATATTTTGAGTTGGAAGGGACTCACAAGGCTCATCAAAGTCCAGTTCCTGGCCTTGCACATGACAGTCCCAAGAATCACACCACATGACAGTGCATTGTCCAAACATTTCTTGAATTCTGTCCTACTGGTGCTGTGACCATTTCCCTGGGGAGCTGTTTCAGTGCCCAGCCACCCTCTGAGTGAAGAACCTTCTCTTGATATTCAACCTAAACCTCCCCTGACACAACTTCAGGCCATTCCCACCACAGAGGAGAGATCAGTATCTGCCCCTTCCAATTTCACTCATGAGGAAGTTGCAGACTATAAGGAGGTCTCCTTTTCTCCAGGCTGAACAGACCAAGTGACCCCAGCCACTCAGTGTAAGGCCCTTCACTATTGATGTAGCTCTCCTATGTACATTCTCTAATAAATTAAAATCTTATATTGTGGTGCCCAAACCTGCACACAGTATTCAAGGTGAGGCCACAATAGTGCAGGAAAGCATAGTCCAGTCAGCCTTACCTCTGCCTGGAAAGATGATGGAACAACTTATGGTGGATATCGAAGTGTGTGGAGAAAACATCATCAGAAGTAGTTGACATCTAAGAGGACATCATGCCTGACCAAGCTGATTGCTTTCTATTGATGGCATTGATGCCTAAAAGGCTAGCCCAAAAACTGAGGCCAGGCAGGAGTAAGGGAATAAAAGGTGGGTATTTATTTGAAGGGCCTTCAAAGATACATTTAGGGCAGACAAAGCCCCCTCCTTGGGGTGCGGCGTCGCGTCTCACTCAGCCCTGCCTCGGGATAGCTCAATGGAACCTCGGGGCTGGGAGTGTCGCTTATTCAGAGGGTTTGAGACATC
>VZRZ01004384.1:0-25228 GCA_013398175.1 Climacteris rufus | reverse complement strand
GGGTCATCTCGTGCAGGTGCCTGCAGGGAGGGTGCCGGGGGTGCCGGTGGAACACACCGCAGGTTCCCTCTGCACCTCGGGGAACGCCTCTCGCGGGGAGGGTGTGCCTGCCCGGGGATGCTGCAGGGGCTCCCTCCTCGCGGAGATCCAAAAGCCATCCTGCTGTGAGAGCCCTGCCTGAGCGGGGACAGTCACCTCCAGAGGGTCTCTCCCGCCTCAACCACTCTGTGGCTCTGTGCACTTTCTTTAGGGGAAATTTTGTACTGCTTGGCTGTGGTGGTTTAGGTCTCACTGGGTATTTGTGCTTAATTGCACTGGGGTACGTGGGTCTGAGTGGTTGCAGAGGTCCTTGGGCACGCTGGACCAGTTTCCCCTTGCCTTTCCCAGTTAGCTGGGTGTGTACAGCCCTCAGTTCCAGTGACCGTGCTGAACACAGCCTGTCTGAGAGGGCCCCTGGCTGTGGTATCGCCCAGGCAGTGGTGGAGCAATTCCTCCTGTCAGCTGGGACTGGCATCAGTGAGTGATGGAAAGAAAATAAAAGAGCAGTTGTAGGAAAAGCAGCCCCTGGAAATGTGTATGTGGACCGTGGTGGCTGGAGGAGCCGACCTGGAGCTGACCTGGATCTGACCTTGAGTCCCAGTGCTGTCCATTGCTGCTTGGCACAGTTCTTATCTCAGTTCCAGTATGGATGTGACTCACTGTGCAGCTCACTCTGTTATCTGGATGATGTCTGGGATGTTTTCTGGTGTTACCTTGGTCTGTGCTCTTTGAGCCTCCTGGAGCTGCCTTGGTGCTGCTGAGACTTTCCCAAAGGAATGAGGGGCTGGTTGTGGCCCCACACAGCCTGTCTGGGCTGGCCCCTCTAAAGCCACATGGGCTTTGTGAACCACAGAGGTGATCATGGCTTCATGGTGATGTCAGCCCTGGGGGAAGCTGGAATCTCACTGTTGATGGTGGCACCAAGGAACTGCTCCAGGATAAGTTGTGTTTGATTTTTAACTCCGTGCCCACCTTGAGTCTCAGTCCTTGTGTGCAGCTGCAGCATTCCTGGGGCTGGCAGCCAGCCCGGGGTGTAGGGGCTGAGTCAATTGCTGTTGTCAGAACTGCTGCCCTGGGCATTCAGATACTGTGAGTCAGATCAAAAACCCACGACTTTAAAAATAGTGCTTAGTGGGTTCTGTCTGTGTGTCCTCTGGTGTAGAAGCCTTCAGGGCTTACATGTTTAAAGTGTTCTGCTTTGGGGTTTTTTTTATATCTTGAGTAAAAATTTATTTGAAGAAGTTGAGTGTCTAGAAAAAGACAGTCAGTATAAACATCTTAGGACCCATGGCAGAGGTCAGACTTAACCTTCTTTTGCTGTATAATTTGGATTAGCAGCCCATTTTCTGTGTCCAGGGGCTGTGGCCATGGATCTAATGAGGCAGAGCTGTTCCTCAGCAGGAGATGCAGCGGCACGGGAGGAGTTAATACCTCGTGGTTATTGTAGCTTTGTATCGAGATGGAAATGACTAAGCACACTGCATTCCTGAAGTGTTACTTATTTTGATATAAAATCTGCTGTTTGGTACTACCCATGTCTTTCGGGCATCAGCATGACAGAGTAGTTCAGAGCAGGTTTGTTCTGGAGAGGAACAGAATGGGAGTAGCTGAGAGCTCTGGAAGGGGTCCTTTCCCTCCAGGAATGAGCTGCCAGCTTCCTTAGGCTGCTGAAGGCCAGAAACTGCCTTTTATTTGGCTACTAACACAGGAGGCTTGGCCACAAGGACTCTGGGCTGGTTTGGGGCTGCACAGCTTTCATCAAAGGGCTGAGGTTGCCTCAGAGCTGCACGGGCTGGGCTGGTTGGTGGTTGTGTTCCCAGGAGCAAGGTAAGGCGAGGTGCTGTGGCAGTGCCTCTGCTGCAGGGTGCCCAGGGGGCTCAGGGCTTCCAGCAGCACGGGAGCTGGGTGGGCTTGACCTCAGTGTTTGGTTCTGGAACAGCACTGGCAGCTTTCTCTCCTTGAGAATGCGGTTTCAGGAAACGGAATTGTCTTGAGGCTTTGCATGGAAAATGTGTGGCGTGCTCTCTGGCTTTCAGGGCTGGAAAAAGAGTCGGGGCTACCTGTCATGTGCTGGGAACGTGCCTCATTCTTCTGCTTTGGATAGAGAAATGGCTTCAAACAGCGTGGATTGGAGAGGCAGTCTTTTGGCAGAAATGTGTGATGTTTTGTCTAGAAGTTATGTAATTTTCCCCCAAACTGCTGCTTCCAGTGAAACAATTCAGTATTCCTGACTACACCGATCTCCTCTAAGTCCTAATGCAGTCAGGATGATAAATTTGGCTTCTCTGCAAATACTGGGAAGCACACTGCAGCCACTGAGGGAGTTTGAAAGGAGGGCTCGGGAGGGAGAGCGATCACAAGTCTGGTTATTTTGTGACAGGAATGATGTGTGTAGTGCCTGCTAGGAGTGCTGGCTGCCTGACCCAGGTGGTCTCTGCCAGCTCTGTGTCCCTGAACTGTGTTTTAGCCTGTCCTGGACTACATTTGGGGGTTACTTAACTTGGATCACACCACCCCAGTGTGCTCTTTCTTCACCAAAGATCAGTCTCTGCCCTCGCCTGGGCTCACGTGATGAGCTGAGATTGAATGCCTGGTTCTGATAGCAAGCCTGGGCAGGTGAAGAGCTGCATTCCTGTCCTCCTTGGATGGATATTTGGGAAGAGACAGTTCAGGGAGCAGCACTGAGCAGGGAAGAAGCTTTAAGCTTGTGCTCTGCAGGCTGTGGATCCCATTCCTGAATGTCCAAGGCCAAGTTGGACGTGGCTTAGAGCAACCTGGGGTAGTGGAAGGTGTCCCTGCCCATGGCAGGGGTGGCACAAGATGAACTTTAAGGTCCCTTCCAACACAAACCATTCTGGGATTCTGGAATTCTGTGTGCTGGCCGGGGCTCTGCTTCTCTTGGGCATTTCTCAGCTCTTGGTTGTGCCTTACTGTGGGCAGTGGGAGAGGGCAGGAGCATTAGGCCATGACTTGGGCCAAGACTCGACAGGAGGAAGCAGAAATGTGTCAGTGTGGCTGAGGAAGTGCAGCACAGGCAGTTTTTGCTGCAGCCTTCCCAACGTGAGCCGTGGGAGGAAGGACATGGGGCAGGCTGGCAAGCAGCAGAGCTGGCACAGCAAGGATGGACCTGCCTGGAACGCTGTGCAAGGCCACTCACCCTGCTCTGTGCAGTGATTTGGTGTGGTGGATGTTGGATATCAGCAAAAAGCTTTCCCCTCCAGAGGGTGCTGGGCACTGCCCAGGCTCCCCAGGGAATGGTCCCGGCCCCAAGGCTGCCAGAGCTCCAGGAGGTTTGGACAGCGCTGCCAGGGATGCCCAGGGTGGGATTGTTGGGGTGTCTGTGCAGGGCCAGGGCTTGGGCTGGATGATCCCTGTGGGTCCCTCCCAGCTCAGCATCATCTCTGACTGTCTGCAGATGTTTTGCCAGGCTGCTCCCAGAGGAGCTCTCAGCTGGAGGATTTGGAGCAGAAAGCAGCCAGTGCTGTTGGGAATCAGAGGAGCTGTTGGTGCAGTGTGTGGGCTGCTGTGGGCAGGGGCTGCACCTGCTCCATGGATTCCTGTGCTGGGCTCCTTTAGCCCCGTGGATAACCCCCTGCTCCACACTGCAGGGTGCTTTGGGTTCCTCTCCCTGGCCAGTTCTGCATCCAGCACTCCCCCATCTGAAGAGCTGGCAGGCACTGAAGGAGCCTGGTGTGAAGCTGGAGTGGCTGGGGGGGCTGTTTGACCCCTCTCCTCACCTGGCTGTCCTCAGCAGAGCCTTTCCCTCTTTGCCAGCCTCAGGAACATCCTGGAGCACTGGTGCTGCAGAGCAGTTGCAGTGGCACAGGAAAGGGGAAAGCTGCTTTCCTGTCTGCTAATCAGGGCTGTGCAGACACACATTGAGGAAGGATGGCTCTGCTCTGGCTCAGGATGTTTTGGCAACAATGCCTATTTATAGGAGAGGCCCTGGCCCCTGGCTGGGTGCAGGAAGAGGGTCTCCAGTGGCTGCAGAAGTGTTGAGGACAGGCTGGAATGCTGGTGATGGAGCAGATATCCCCAGCTCAGTGCTTACCCAGGTTGTCCAAGTTTATCCTGTTCACTGCTGAGTGGGAGAGCTACAGGCAGCTGCCTGGGACAATGTGCTGAGCAATTCCAAACTGCAGGAGCCCAGGGGAGACAGGAAGCTGCTTCCCACAGTTCTGCTTTGGCAGAGTGCAGCAGGGAGCCAGGCCTGGTGCTGTGTGTGCCCAAACCATCCCTGAGCTGCCTGGGGAGCCCTGGTGTGTCCTTGACCAGTGAGCTTCCTCACTAATGCTATCACACAGATCTGCCAAGCCCAGTGCTTTGCTTTTAATTGCACCACAAATGCTCTGCCAAGCAGATCAGCCTCTGCAGGGATAGCCCCTGAGCCTGGAATTTGAGCTGTGGTACCCCAGTGGGAAGGATGTGGGTCTGTGGTGCTGGGGCTCCCCAAAAACAGCCTGGAGAGTGGGCCATGACCCCTTGCCAGGCAGGTTGGTGCTCCTGTGTGTCCCAGCTGGGCTGGCTGCCCATCCCTGGCTCTGCCCTCCCATCCCTGCTCTGAGTCAGCGCTGGGGGTGTGGTGGCAGTGCCTGTGCAGGACACGGGTGGCTCTGTCCCCTGCAGCCTGAGCCCAGCCTTGCTGTGCCTCTGGCCCCTGCTCCCCCCTGCAGCAGCCCTGGCTGCTTTCTGCAGGGATCCTCTGCTTCTGTGCCCGTGTGGAATGGGCACTGCTTGCTGCTCCTGTCCTGCCTGCTGCAGGGAGGCTTCCTGCTGCCAGGGGAAAGTTCCCAAAGCCAGCCTGAGCTGAGCACTTGTCTCCTAATACAAATAGAGGTTGTTAAATACAGCTGGAGGGTTGGAACTTCTGAAATGGGATAATTGCCCAGAGGAAGGGAGGAACAGAGCTTGTTAGAGCCTATGGGCTGCTGTCTTCTGTCCAGGATGAGTTTCCAGCTGTGCTGGCATGTCTGGGAATATTGGGGATGCCTTGTGAGCTACAGGTAGACCCAAAGGGCTCTGAGGCTGAGGATTCCACACATGAAATGTCTGTACTGAGGCCATACTGGACCTGCAGGTGCTGGGGCTGTACAGCCACCCCAGTTCTCCCTGGTGGTTTCACCTGTTTTCCTTGCTGGACTGCCTGGAGAGTGTTTGCTGTATCCTCTGGATTATAAAAGTCTTAAAGAGCACAGCTCCTGGTTGTGCAGGGTAGGAAAAGCCAGAGTGTTTCTATAACATTCCTTCTCTGCTGGTCTTAATGCATGGTGGTTTTTCTCTTGAGTATGAGAATTCACCAGTTTCTTCTGCCTTTGAAACTTGCCTGGCTGCAAGCCACAGGCTGGGCACCACTGCCCTCCAGTCTCTTGGATGGCAAATTTAGGTCAGGTGTTGACAAACAGAACAGCAGGCAGGTTTTTACTTGTGTTGTGGAGCAAGAGAGAACTTCTGGGAGGAGGATGCACTCCCGCAGTCGGGCTCTTCCCCAGCCACCACAGCTCTTCTCATGCTGTGTGAAGCAGCAGTGTCCTGTGGCTGCTGCCTCTCTGGAGAAGTAGATGTGGTTCCTTTTCTACAGAGCTGCCCTGGTGCTTCGTGTCCTGCTGTGTCTGTGCTGAGTGGGGAGCTCAGGTGCCACAGGGATTTGTCTTTGTGCTGCCTGAGCAGTGCAGAGCATCAGGAGGAGCTGCACTCCTGCAGAGGGGCTGGCTGAGATCCACGCTGCTGTGTTCCTCTGCTATTAAATAATTTCCTTGAGTTTGGACACTTGGGATCCCTCAGTGTGTTCTGTTCCTGTTGTGTTTATTTTTGAAGCCGGTGAAGCCTCAGCTCCGTTCCATTCTCCCTCCCAGATGTGTGCACAAACAGGCTTTGTGGGGAGCCCATCCTGAGCATGTGATTTGGGGAGGAATGTTCTGCAGCCATTGCCAGGGAGCAGCTGGGAGCGTGGGGAGGATGGCTGGGGTGCAGCTCACGGCTCTTGTTTCTGCCCACAGGTCGCAGCAGCCAGCCCGGACTCTCCCACACCACTGGGCACTTTGGAGGCTCGTGCCAGCTTGGATGTGTGCAGGACACAGGAGGAGCTGGCCAGGAATGGACCTGGGCTGTGTGTGAGCTCTCTGGGCCCTGCCATGCACCCCACGGGCTCAGGGGACAGCAGCTTCTCCCGCTCGGCCGTGCAGACCCTGTCCCGCAGCCACTGCCGCAACATCAGACAGAAAATCTCCCAGTGGGAGGGCCGGGCACGGGGCTGCCCCAGCAAGGACAGGCAGCAGCCAAAGGACTTCGGAGTCAAGTATGATCCCAGCTGCAATGCCGTGCCCAAAGTGAAGCCAGAATGCACAGAGAACGGCAGAAAGGCCGGGCCCAAAGATCCAAAGAGCCTGGGTCTGGATTTCAGGGAAGATGCACGGAGCTGCTGGCAGAGCGGGGACTGTGGTGGCCCAGCTTCCCACGGCAAGGGGGAGGGAGAGGGGCAGACAGGCTGCCTGGCCCCAGGGGTGACACTGCCCCCGGGGAACTTCTATACCTCACAAGCTCTGTGGAGGAGAGCAGGTCCCCCCCTGCCTGGCGAAGCCCCTGCTCTTCCCTTGGACCTCCAGAGGAAGCGAGGCAGCTCTGGCTCCATGGAAAGAGAACTGAAAATCAAAGGAGTGGACTCTCTCTGCAGGGCAGAGAGGAGCTTGAGAAACATTTACTCTGAGGTTGAGGGGCAGGAGGAGGAGCCAGCTCCTGTCCCACCACCCAAACCCCGCAGGACTTTCCGCTACCTGGCAGAAAAGGGGGCTGGTACCTGCAGAGATGCCAGTGCTGCCAGGGCAGCTCCCCTGCAGGAGCAGCATGGAAGGGACCTGGTGTCGTCCTCCAACAGTCCTGAGAAGAAAATAGGCAGCAGGAGGATCAGAGGGAGAGCCCAGAGGTACATAATCCATCTCTCGTGTCTGAAATGTTTCCTTGAAGCAGTTTGTGGATGGGTTTAAGCAGCTCGCTTGCTATGATGTTCTTGTGGAGGTATTAGTGATGGGACAAGGGTGTTCCTGGATGAAAATATCCCCTTTCCTGCAGTATGTGTGCACTGCTTTTGCTGCTGACAATTTTGCAAAGAGGGCTACAGGCTCCAAACAGATGTCAGCCCACACCTTAGAGCACAATGGAGTGTCAATAGGCTGGCCCAAGGGAGAGACCTGCCTGCTCCCTGCCTGCTGCTTGCCCTCAGCTGCAATTTGTGGATGGCAGAGTAACTTTCTCTTGAGGCACTGTGGCTGCTGAGTGTTTGACTTTCCTGGGAGTGAAGGGTTCTCTTGTTGCTTAAGGCTGGAAGCTGTGGGTACTGCTGTTGCAGTAGGTTTGGCTGGTTTTCCCTCTTTCCCATACCTTTCTGAGGTGGCTTGATGCAAATTCTGCTCACAGGTGAGCTGCCTGTGCTAGGCTGGTGTGCCCAGTACCAGCAGAGATGTGGCTTGAGGTCCTGAAACCTTCCACCATGGCAAAGTGTGCAGCAACAACCTCAATTTGATGATGTTGGGCTAAATCCCTTCCAGCTCCCTTGTGACCCCTGTGCCCTAATTTCGAAATAGTGGTCAAGTGATGGAAATGCCAGCTCACAAATGCATGAACACCCTGAGCATGAGCAGTAGGAGAGGCCCAGCAGGAAGCAGTGCCCTGGTTCTGAGCGCTGCTGCAAGGCTACAAAACATGGTTTGGGTTCTTGCCCCTTGTCAGGAGGGGTCTGGCCATGCCTGCTTGGAGTGTGCTTGGCCAGGGAGCCTCCAGCTTCCTTTTTAACTTAAGAATCTCCCAGAGTAAGTGAGCAGGACTCACTTAGTGTGCTGGTTTTGGCTGGGATAATTTCCTTCTTTGCAGCTTGTGTGGTGCTGTGTTTTGGGGCTGTGATGAAAATGTTGATGACACAGCAGAGTGTGAGCTGTGCTCACACAGAGCTGGGAGGGGACACAGCAGGGACAGCTGACCCCAGCTGACCCAAGGGGTATTCTATACTGGATGGTGTTGTGCTCAGCAGTAGAAATTGGGAAAGAAGCAGGAATGGGGGGGACATTTGGAGTTTGTGTTCCCAAGTCACGTTGTGCGTGACAGAGCCCCAGGAGATGGCTGGACACCTGCCTGCTGAGGAAAATAGGGAATGAATCCCTTGTTTTGCTTTGCTGGCATGTGCAGCTCTTGCTTTACCTTCTAAACTGTCTTTATCACCACCCCTGCACATCTTTTCTCACTTTTACCCTCTGATTCCCTCCCCATCCCCCGAGGTGGGAGCAAGGGGCTGAGCTGCTGCCTGGGGTCAGACCTCAGCACCCAGAAATCCGAGTCCAGTGTGGAGCATCCATGTGCTGGATGGTCCCAAGAAGGACCACACTGTGTGTGGACTGGAGACAGCAGCTCGAGCAGGTGGCTTTAGAAGAAGTTACACTGCTTTTCCTCTAGGAAATCTTTTGAGTTTGAGGACATCCAGGGCTTCCGCAAGCGGACGGCAGCCAGCAGCTCCCACAGGCTCCGGGAGGAGACCAAGGGCACTGCAGGATCCAGGCTGGTGCACACCCAGTCAGAAGACAACATCTACGAGGACATTATCTGTATGTGCCTGTCCTTCTGGGGGATGCCCTCGCTGCATTTAGGGGTGGCAGTGCTGCTGGGGAGGGAGGAGTGGAGGTGAGGGTGCACTGACGCCCTTTCCAGCTCTGTGGCTTTTAAGGTCTTCCCTCTGTGGGGCTTTTTGTTGGTGTCAGTAACATCTGCACGTGAGCAGCCTGATTTCAGATGTCATGGAAGGTCACTGGAGTTGGCCTGTGCTAAAGTGATTTCTTTATTAGGTCTTGGGGTGCTTTGCTGGAGCGCTGCACAGAGATCAGTGTGAACACTGCCAAATGAGCTGCTTTGCAATAGAGCTGCTTTCTCTGCAGGGGAAGAAGTGTTTTGTTTTGCTGAGTCTGTGTACAGTTTGCCAAGTTGATGGCAGTGGGTTAGAAGGATGTGGTGGGAACATAATCCAACTTTAAACAGGTCTCTCAGACCCTGCTAAAGCTCGGCAGACAGCTGCACGCTCTCCCCACTTATATCCCTGGCAAAAATATGAGGCTGTATCTCCTTTCATAAATCCCCCATCCAATGCTTTTTCCAGGTCCTGCAAAAGAGAATCCTTATGAAGATATCAGAGCACTGCCCTTGCCCCTGTGGAAGGTCCCATCTGTCTGGAAGCTGCCCCCTCCCCGGAGCATCTGCAGGGCTCCCAAGGTAGGGTGGGGAGATTTAAGGGTCAGATGTTCACAGAGACACAAGGCCCTCATTTGTGCTCACCCTCAGCCACACATTCCCCACTGCAAGCCACTGGTTTTCCTTATTTTTTAATTGTTTCTTATTAATGTAAATAATACATAATAAAAGTAATGAGCAGCCATGGCAGGGACAGTTGATGAATGTGCTAAGGAGCAAAAGAACAGGAGCAAGAGAATGTTGCTGAGATGCTTGAGTGGGGTGGGATGGAGATCTTGGTAGTGCAGATTTCCCAGCTGTAATCTGACTCCTCTGACTGACCTTGGACCAAAGCTTGATGTCAAGCTTAACCACCTCTTCTGCTTCTGTTTTCCAGCCTCCCCCCAAACCTCCCTTCCTCAGCCGCAAGTCACTGGAGCTGAAGCCCTCCCAGACAGGTTTCCAGGGGAAGATGGGGAAGGACACCTCTCTGCCGGTCACCCTGGCTGAGTGGAAGCTGTTCCAAGCAGTGGAGGCTGTGAGCAGGAGGAAGAACCTGTCCTGGGTGAGGCTGAAGTGGGAAATGTTACTTCTTGTAGGGCATTTCAAAGCCTTGCTGCTTTGTAAGTGGTCATGGAGCTGTGGGCCTGGCACTGCTGCTCCCACCATTCCCTCTCCAAGTGGCAGGGCTGGTGTTTGGGGAGCTCAGTGCCAGTTCTAGCTGGGACAGCAGCAGACTTGTTGGCCAAGAATCTGCAGACAAAGTGCTCAGTGTTGGCCTGGAGGTCAGGGCTGTGTGTGAATACAAGCCCTTCCTCCTGCTTTGTCGTTCAAGCCTTGTTCCCAGTGTTTCCATGGAGTGTAGTGGTGCTGGTTTTGTGCTCTTGGTGAGCTAAAGGGGCAGCTCTGTAAGGCTGTGTGTGTGTGTCCCTTGTTCCCAGCAACTTCCCAGGCTGATCCTTGTGTTCCACTGCAGGCCCAGAGTTATTGAATGGCTGTGGGGCCCTTGGTTACTTGGAATGTTGGCTTGGAGTTCTTGGCTTGGCATCAGGAACAGCTGTTCCATAGCCTAAAGGTGAAGGGGAGCTCTGAGGGACAAGAACATTTCACAAAGCCTTCACACAGTTGTCCCCTCTGGCCTCTCCCTCCTGCCTGACTGCAAAGACAATCATGCTGCTGAGGCCAGAGGAGTGAGGAAAACTTTCAGTCCACCTTCACATAGAGGACTGCTCAAATTCTCCTTTGGTGCCTTGGGAACCTTTCTAGATCCTTGTGGTGGTCACCAGCTCACACCCCTGGGTGATAAAAGGCTGCAGGTGCTGTAGAGGGGCAGCTGCAGCTGCCACTGTGGTGGCACTTTGTGCATGGGACTCAAATTCCAGCTGTGACAGTGGCAAGGACTGATTTTTGCCATGGTAAAATCATTTCACTTTTGCAGATCTTTGTTTCTTGTGAAAAAAAAAAAAGTGTGTTTGCTCAGATTGCACAAGACTGTGAGGTAGAGTTGGACAGCTGCAAAAGGCTTTTCAAGCCTTTAAAGTGCTTCAGAGTATCAAGTAACTTCTGTCTGTGTTTTTAAACAAACCCTAGGTCTGGAAAATCAGGAAGGAAATGGCAAGATTATAAAGATGCTGTGATGGAGAGTATCTTTCTTTTGGAGAGGGAAAATATAACGTTCTCCAAAAGCAAACCTATTCCAAAAATCTGGTAACAATTTACATGCAGGAAGAGCACTTTACTCTCTTGGCTCCTGAGGAATTGAGCCAAGATTGCTCGAGAGATTGAGAAAAGGACTGGAGTGTAAAAAGACAAAACTTGCTTTTTGCTTAAGGAACACATGGCTGCCTTAAACACACCCAGGGTGGTGACTCAGCTGCACAAAAATCAGAACAGAAATGAAGATCCTCTAGGTAAGGCTGGATAAAAAGGGGAAAGAAGGCAGATTCTGCTTTTTGCTGTGGGCTCTTTGTTCCCTGCAGCCTCCTCGTGATGGGAGGGCTGGCTGAGGCAGAAAATGGGGAGAAATCGTTTGGAAAAGGAGAGCCTAAGCCTGGTTTGCTGATCTGGGGATTAAAGGCTTGAGCTGAACAAACAGGTTCTCTTTAATATATTTCTTTTTATGCAGTATTTGTGGTGACAAATGGCTGGGCCCCACCCTCCTGCGTTCAATTTAATGAGTTCTTGAGGCAGGAATGAACTTGACCTGCTCCCTGCATTGAGAGCAAATCCTTCACACGAAGCAGAAGCTGCCTTTGATGTGGGCAGTGAGGAGCCCCTGGGCACTGGCAGTGGGGGAAGGCCCAGGGCAGCTGTGACAGGGACACAGGAGGTGCCACACTTTGGTTTTAAGGGAAGGAAGATTAACAGCATCAACTCAGAGGATCAAAATGCTGACCCTTCTTTCATGTCTGTGGCTTAGTCTGCACTGGGCTGTGCTTTCCTCCAACTTTTTTCTCCCACCAGGCCAGATCTGTGGTCCTGCAGCACAGACCCATTATTCTGTCCCACTGCCTGTCTTCATCTGTGCAGAATCACAGATTCCTAGAGTGGTTTGGGTGGAAAGAACCCAAAAACCTCATCTCATTTCACCCCCTGCCATGGGCAGGGACACCTTCCACTAGAGCAGGTTGCTCCAAGTACATCATCCTTTCATTTCAGCAAAACCTGGGGCAGGGACTGTGCTTGGAGCAGCCTTGTTCTGTGCCTCCCTTGTGCTTTGGGAGGCTTCCTCCAGCTGACATCCAACTGCAGCAGCAAACTCAAAAACCAACCCACAAACCACCCCCAAAGCTACAGTGAGAGAGCTCTGCTTTTTCTGGGCTTTCTGCTTTTCCTGGGCTTGGAAGGAGTTGGGGTGCTGGAGAGCAAGTTCTGAGCCCTCTGTGGTGGGGGTTTGTAAGATGTTCTTGCAAGTGCCTTTGCATAGAACATGCAGATCTGATGCCAGACAGTTTGTCACTTCTGCTATTTGGGAAGGCAAGTGTGACAATTTCCAGCATGCTTGTACAGTCTGGTGTCAGCTTTGAGCTGTGCTGACAGTGATCCCCCTCTTGCAGCAGAAATCTGTGCTCATTCTTTACCCGGTGAGCTGGGCTAGAAGGACTCCAGCCTCTGAGCAGGGCTCCTGCAGGATTTGGGCAGCTTTTCCCAAATGCTGGATGATGGATGTTGGGCTGCCGTCCTGCTGGGACCCAGACCCTTCTCTGGACCCCCACATTAACCTCTGCTTCTACTTTGGATTTCAGCTGGTGCTGAAAATACAGGAGATCTTTGATTCCAAGCGTGGAAAGAAGAAGGTGAAGCTGCTCAGTCCTGCTGGGAGAGAAGCACTTCCAGTGAAAGGTATTGGGGTCTCCAGCACCACTGTCTGTGCTCTGAACACCCTGAGTGGCACAATTCCTCTATCCCTGGCCTGGCACCAGCACCTCTTGCTGACACAACAATGGAATTGAGCTTTCAGCATCGCTGGGATCAGGACCACACTTGCCTAACCCAAGTTTAACACTGTCACAAGTGAAGGATTCTCAGCCTGGAGAGCTGGGCCACTGGTTCAAAGTGCATTTTTAAAAAAGCAGAGCAAAGTAAAAAATTCCTCAGAAAACCACTTGGCATGAGAACTAGCTCTGGCTACTGCACTCATGGCTTGTGTGCCTTGTTCTGATTGTGTAGCCAGAGCAGGGTCTTTATTTACAATATGTTCTGTTTAGCAGCTCTGTTAAGTTTTATAGCAGCATCAAATAACCACCTGGTTTGTGTTCTTGCCTGTGTTCAGCTGACCTACAGGTCATTTACTGACAACAGTAGCTTGATATCAACTCTGCTTTTTGAAATTTGCTGCTGTAACACATTTTCCAGCTGCCCTTTGCTGATGCTGTGGGCAGGATTGGTGGGCAGCCCCGAGGGATGTTGATGTGATGAGTCTCAAGTTGTCTCTCTTTCCCAACTTTGGGTGTTGCCCATTTTCCTTCTGCATGGCTAATAAGTGAAAACTGTGTGTGTTTCAGGTGAAACCAGTGGGAATGAAAGCGATACGGAAAATCAGCCCAAAAGTGAGTGAATCACAGGGGCTGGTCCTGTCCCCACAGCACTGCACCCTTGGCTGAGGCCCTCATGGCATGAGCACCCTGACTTGTGCAGATCTGCTGACACAGGCACAGGGAGCCTCTAAGAGGCCACTTGGCCAAGTCTGGGAGCTGTTGCTGTGACAAACCAGCCTCTGTTTCTGCCACTTCTCCAGAGCCCTGGAGGTTTAATGCCTTTAACCTGCCAGTCACCAGAAGCAGATTCATTTTTGGGTTGGTAGAGCCACACTTAGCTAAAATATATCTGGTGGGAGATTGTCCCTGATCACCTTTGCTGCTGATGCTTGAGATTATTTCCCCCTAACCCCTTCCCCTGGTTCTTTTTTATAAAATGCTGTGAAATGTCCTTTCCTCTGGGGAGAATTCACCTGGGTATTTTATTTGTTTGGTTCCAGTGTCCTGAGTTTGATCATAGACCCAAACTACAGACTTGAAACACCTCCTTGGTTTTAGCTGGTTTTAGCTTCCAGGTGAAGACAGATTAAACAGAAGGATCTGGCCCAGGTTGCCCAGAGAAGCTGTGGCTGCCCCATCCCTGGAAATGTCCAAGGCCAGGTTGGACAGAGCTTGGAGCAGCCTGGAACAGTGGAAGGTGTCCCTGCCCATGGCAGGGGTGGCACTGGATGAGCTTTGAGGTCCCTTCCAAGCCAAACTATTCTAGGATCCTCTGAAGTGTTTTGGGTGTTTCATTTATGGAGGCAAACATTCAAAAGGCTTTAACTTGGAACAAATGGTGAAGTTCCATTTTTTTACATTAAGGAGAGTAGTGGAGAGTGAACAATCTGTGCAGAAATGCAGTGATTGAGTCACTGCCTGATTGAAGAGTTGTTTGAAAGTGTCTAGAATGTGTCACGGTGCCTGGGCCACAGGAATTCCTGACGTCAGAGAGCTGTGCCTGTGCTTGTGAGTCTGTGCTGCCTGTCAGGATGGCCCAGCCTGGGGGTTTCTTGGCCAGGGCACTGCCTCTGCGTCTCCTGAGTGCCTCTGGTGTTTGGAGTGGCTCCCTGACCTGCTGGAGCTGGGCTTCCCTCTCCTGTACCACGTTGTGTCACTCTGAGGTGTGTGAAAGAACATCAGGGCAGCAGGAGAAATTTCAGTATCCTTCAGGAGGGATCTGCAGAGCTGCTGCAAGGCCCTGTCTGAATCATAGAATCCTGGAATTGGTAAGGCTGGGAAGGACCTAAAGTCATCAAGTCCAATCATCAACCCAACACCATCCCCATGTTTAGCTCTAAACCACGTCCCCAAGTGCCACACCCACACGTTTTTTAAAAAGCTCCAGGGATGGTGACTCCACCAGTGCACTGGGCAGCCTGTTCCAATGCTTAGCAACCATTCCAATGAGGAAATTGTCCCTAATGTCCAGTCTAAAGCTCCCCTGGTGGAACCTGAGGCCATTTCCTCCCCTCCTGTCACTTGTTCTGGGCAAGGAGCTGTGCTCGAGGAGCTGACACCGGCATCCCCCACCCCATGGAGAGCAGCAGGGAGGTTGGGCAAATCCACCCATCCCTGTTCCCCCTGTGAGTGCTCTGCTGTGCCCTGTGGGTGTGTGGCAGTGGCAGCCACGGGCTGCTCTGGGCTTTGTTCCTCTCCCCAGGTCACCACAGGTGCCTGAGGCCCTCGGCCTCCAAGAGGAACCCGCACTACCAGACCTTGGAGAGGGACCTCATCGAGCTGCAGGAGCAGCGCCTCTTCGAGCTCTTTGTGGTGGTGTCCCTGCACAAGAAGGCATCTGAGGTCACCTACACACCACAGATCATCCAGCAGTTTCCCAGCAAGGTAGGAGCTGCAGGGAAGCCTGCCCACAAAACCACTCGGCTCTGCTTCCCTTCCTAAACTGCACTGGAAATGGGCTTGGAATGAGAAGCACTTTGCTCTGTTACAGACCTAATTGATGGCATTGGGAGGTTGTTGAGTATGTTTCTTGATAATGAGTTTATCTAATTTGGAAGTAGGAAGGCTCCTACTTAATTCAAATTTCATAAAGCAATAGGGTTTTTGATACCTGCTGAGGGAGAGGAGAGGAGTGCAGAGCTCTGTCCCAAAGCTGGCAGGAACCTCATCCTGGCAGTCTGTCATTTGTAAACAAAGAGTGAAGCAATTTGGCTGATGGTGCACAGGAACTGGAATCCCAGGGT
Organism: Climacteris rufus; assembly: GCA_013398175.1. Lineage (NCBI taxonomy): Eukaryota > Metazoa > Chordata > Aves > Passeriformes > Climacteridae > Climacteris > Climacteris rufus. The sequence continues at coordinate 9,765 of VZRZ01004384.1, read as the reverse complement.
TTTAATGCTTATTTACACTGTTTTGAAAAAGAATAATAATTAAATGGCAAAGCTGTGTGTATCAGCCCCCTAAACAGGCGAGCTGTGGAAGTTAAAGTGCTGTAGCTAAACCAATCCATTTGAAACAAGCTGTTCAGCCCAAATGGGGGACAAAACCATTGTGTGACTCTGAATTATAGCTCAGTGTCCACAGCTGGGAAGCTGAGATGGAGCCTTGATGTTTCTGTGGTACCAGATTGAAATGAATATTCAGTTGTCACTGTCTAGGCTTGTACCTGCTGCCTTCCACTGAAAACAGAACAAAGCTAGGAATTCTGGCTGTGCCAGCAGGAGAAAGGCAGGGATTTTTAAGGAATCTGAATGTCCTCCAAACAGAGGAGATGTCAGATTCATTCAGGGAGGTTATGTGGGACTCCAGCAGGTCCCACAGTGTCCCAAATCCTGCTGCCTAAAGGATTTGTGTGCAAATAACTCCAGTGTCTTAAGTGTAAAAGCCTTGGGTTCACAAGATGAGTAAGGAACTAAAGCCAGAAGGAGCTCACAGTGTTAATTTAGTGGGTAAAACTGAACACACAAAAATAGATATCTGCTAAAAGTGCAGACTTTAGGGTGTTGGGGGGAAGAAGGGAATGCAGCAGATTTAGCTTTTCCCTGGTGCAGCCTCTCAATCTGTCCATTGCCTTTGGGAAGGGCACTGCAGGGTTCCTCTCCTGCTGCCCCAGCAAACTCTGCCATGTGGCTCTTTCCTGGCTTTTATAAATGCACTGACACAACAAATCATTTTCACTGTGTTTATTTATCCTCTGCTCAAATGAAAGTGTTTTGGTGAGTGACTTTAGGTGGGACAGTGTGTCATATTGGGTGTCTCCCTTCTAATATTAGCCTTGCTTCCAAGTAATCTGCTGTCACCCTCTTCTTTGGGCTGTGTGCCCAAGGACATCTAAGCTCTTGTACAACTGTTACTCTGTGAAAATGCTGTTCTGTTTTCCTAACACTTCGTGCTGTCACAGCTTGGGACTCTGGAATAGCCTGGACGTGCTGAGTGCCTAAAATCAACTTCATGCAATAAACTTTCCACTTCTCGGGGGCATTTCCCACTTAAATGTTTAAAGTTCCATAAATTTCTTACAGAACCTCTTATTTGACCACCTTCCTTTTGCCCTTCCTGGGCAGTTTTGAGCATGGAAAGTGTCCTGGAGTCCTTGGGGGATTGGATTTGAACCCAGAGATGGTGTAGCTGCAACGTGTGATTCAGAGACACCTTTTTGCACTCGAGTTAAGGGTGATCTGCACATCAAAAGCTGAACACATCCCTGTTCCTGTTGGGAGTTTCAAATTCCCTGGGGATAGAACCAAGGCAGGCTGACCCAGCCATCACTTGGGGGGTCAGTTCTAGCTTTGTTCCCCAATAAATGTGGCAGTGCTTGTAAATCCTTCCTCTGTCCTTACCAGGACCAGCTGGCTCATTTTACAAAGGTCCAACCAACAGGAAAAATGCAAGAGGGAAGTGGGAATCTGCTAATGGCCAGAACATGTTCCTCTGTAGCTGTGCATCAGCTATCTGATGGATCAGCATTGGGAAGTGTCAGGAAGGTGCTTTCTCTGTTGTTTGAAATGCTGCAGCTGTGCACCCACCTCAGTGACTTCACATGCATGTGTTACCCCTCCAGCCTGAACATCCCTTCAGACAGTCCAAGGATACTGAGGAGAGGCTAAAGGTCATTCCCAAATTCTGCTTTCCAGATCCCAAAGACTGGTTTCCTGCATCAGAACTTAAAAGGTAAACATTTGGTTTTGAATATTTGTACCTGAAACATGCAATGCTGAAAGCTTTGGGGTGTGCCAGAGGAGCTGCAGCCAGAGCAAGGGAAAAGGGGAAAGGCTGAATCCCCTGTGGTAGGGGAAGATGAGGAATGAAGGAGGGCTCAGAGTGCTGCTTCTGCCTTTCCTTTAAGGAGGAAGTTTGTGACATTTGCCCAAGGCCAGCTCCTGGGGTGGAGGTGCTTCTGCTGCTCCTTGTCTGAATGGAGAAGCAGCTGGGAAGGTGCACAGGAACTGGAATCCCTGGGTTTTTATGCTTATTTACACTGTTCTGAAAAAGAATAATAATAAAATGGCAAAGCTGTGTGTATCAGCCCCCTAAACAGGCGAGCTGTGGAAGTTAAAGTGCTGTAGCTAAACCAAGCCATTTGAAACAAGCTCCTTTGAAACCAAGCCATTTGAAAAAGCTCAGTGAGAGTCCAGGGCTGCAGGTTTTTACCTTGAACAGAGCCCAGCATCCTTGTTACCGTAATTTGGTCCTTGTCAACATTACCAGAAGGAGGATGGCTTTAGTTTGTGTGCTTTGTCAGTCTCTTCCCTGAGCTGTGATGAATTTAACCCTGCCTCCTTTGGCTCCCCAGTGAAACCTTTTCCTTCGTGCTGACGGGGGAGGACGGCAGCCGCTGGTTCGGGTACTGCAAGAAGCTCCTGGTGAGCATCTGTGTGAGGGCTGAGGGGCACAGAGAGCACTGAAAGTGCACTGTCAGGTGCAGGATGTGAACCAGGGGTGCTTTCTCACATGGCTTACCCAGCCTGTGCTGCTGTGGTGGTGCCAACCCTTTGGATGCAGGGGAAAGGGTCAGGATGGTGCCCAGAAATAGTGAAATGGGCTCTGGGCATGAACCAGCTCCTGGAACTGAGTGTTCCTCGGGAACCTTTGAAGTCACAGGTGTAGAGGGAACTGCAGCAGAAGGAATTCTGTGGATCAGCTGCAGTGTGGGTGCTGGGTTGTTCCTTGCAGCCCTGTTCTCAGCAGAGCTGTTGCTGTTGCCTTGCAGCCAGAAGGGAAAGGGAAGCGCCTGCCCGAGGTGTACTGCATCGTGAGCCGCCTGGGCTGCTTCAACCTCTTCTCCAAGGTGAGCTGGGACAGCCTGTTCCTTGAGTCCTGACAGCCTGCAGGCTCCAGAAAGTAACTGGATGCTTCTGTCAGGCCTAGGATTGCTCAGTGATTACAGCTCATCCCGGGAGAGTGGTGCTTCCTTCCTGCCTTTGCTTTGAGAGGGGAAATAAAATACCAGTGCTGAAAGTTGCCAGCCAGCACACAGATCCTTCAGCTGTTACTGCCAGGAGTGGGCTGGTGTTACTGAGGGTGCCCCTTCATCTTCTTCTGTGCCTTGGAAATGGAAAATCAGTTTGGGAGGGGAGTGGATCTCACCTGGTTTCTTGTAGCACCATGAGGAGAGCAGATAGAGAGATGAAGACTGGGGAAAGCTGCTTCAGGTAAAGGGCAGCTATTGCAGAAGAATACAGGACAAGCTTTGATGGAAGATTATTCAGATTGTTGGAGCACAGAGGTTTTAGAACAGTGTTTCAGGAAGATTTCTTGGCGAGGGGATGGGGTGATGCTCCTCTTACTCCTCTAAATAATGAGGATTGGATTACTACATTCAAGACATTTCCTTCCAGTAGCAGGAGACTGCAGACTGCAGGTTGTGCTCACAGGAAGCCGTTCCTGTTTGAGTGTTCAGACATTTGACATGAATTTCCCAGGGTCCCAAGCAGGGGGGGACGGGGCCGTGGGGCTGTGCCGGAGCCTTCCCCACGGCCTGAGATGCTATGACAGCTCCTCCCCCGTGGCTCAGCAGCAGCAGTGCCCCAAGGCCCCGTGTGTTTCCCTGCAGATCCTGGATGAGGTGGAGAAGAGGCGGGAGATGTCCCCGGCGCTGGTGCAGCCCTTCATGCGCAGCGTCATGGAAGCGCCGTTCCCCGCGCCGGGCCGCACCATCGCCCTCAGGAGCTTCCTGCCAGGGGCAGGAGATGAGGTAACACAGGCCACCTTCCTGTGTCTCTGGGGTCTCCGGGGCACAGAGGCTCTTTGCAAGCTGCCCAGTGATGCCTGGAAATAATTAGTCTGCAGAAAACATCCTGGAGGCGGAAGGGTCCCAGAAAACTGCTTCCTGTGGAATCATCCCCTGTGGAAGTGATTCCCTGGAGGTGACTGGGAATCTGTGCTGCCCCATGCCAGCTGCCTGGGTCACAGGGTTCCATGGAGAAGCATGGAATCAGAGAATATCCTGAGGTGGAATGGACCCACAGGGATCATCCAGTCCAACCCCTGGACCTCCATAGGACACCCCAAAATCCCACCCTGTCCCTGGGAGCGCTGTCCAAACTCTCCTGGAGAGAGGAATGGGCTGTGCCCATTCCTTGGGGAGCCTGGGCAGTGCCCAGCACCCTCTGAGGGAAGAACCTTTCCCTGATATCCAACTGAACCTTCCTCTGACACAGCTCCAGCTGCTCCCTCAGGTCCTCCCAGGGAGCAGAGAGGGAGCTGCAGCCCCTGGTGAGGTCTGTCTGACCTCAGGCCCCTCTGCTGCAGGCTGAGGGTCCCTGCCCTGGTGAGGTCTGTCTGAGCTCAGGCCCCCCTGCTGCAGGCTGAGGGTCTCTGCCCTGGGCTCTCCACAGCTCTCTCTGCTCTCAGGTGATGGAGCTGTGCCGCCCCTTGGACTCCCGGCTGGAACACGTTGACTTTGAGTGCCTCTTTCAGTGCCTGAGCGTCTCCCACACCGTTCAGGTCTTTGCCTCCCTCCTGCTGGAAAGGAGGGTCATCTTTGTGGCTGACAACTTAAGGTAAAGGATGAGTCTGAGTGAGTGGTTCTTTCTGAGGGATACTGTTATTGAACACTGTTATTTCTTCTGCTTTTGTTCCTTGTGCAAGCTTGTCTTGCTTTTTGTAATTAATTCCATTTGAAAACCTTTTGCACCCTCCACACAACATGTGCATGGCTAGAATTTGGAGTATGCTGTTCACACAAGAGGGGATAAGGGAATGTTTCCTTTCTACCTCTTGGGGTTGATGCTGGTTTTAGCTCCCCATAACTGACTTTGGAAGTGGGTGCATGGGGCCTCTGCTGCTGCACAGCCTGTACACGAGGGACATTTTCCCTGAGTGTTTCTAACCTGTCCTGAAGGAGACACTGACAATCCACCCTGTGCTTCTCCCACCTTTCCAGCACTCTGTCTAAATGTGGGCACGCTGCAGTGGCAACACTCTACCCCTTCACCTGGCAGCACACCTACATCCCAGTCCTGCCAGCTTCCATGATTGATATTGTGTGCTCTCCAACCCCATTCCTCATTGGGATTCTCTCCTGCTCCTTGCCACAGCTCCAGGACCTGCCCATAGAAGAGGTGAGACTGTGTGAGGCACAGTGGAGGGACAATGTCAGTGGGATGAGGATGACCTCTCTGGAATAATCTCTGGATTCTGCCTGAATATAAACTCTCAAACTTTTCTGAGCTGCTTGGTGAACTTGACAGATAAATGTCAGGGTGTTGCAGTGTTGTCAAAGATAAATAATATTCACTGTTCTCAGAGACAGGCTGCAGTTGTGCAAAACTTGTGTTTTGCATGTGACATCCCCATTTAAAAAAATCCCACATTTAAATAGCAAATTAAAAACCTGGGGGTTTTTTCTATACAGCAACATACCTGGTTATAAGTCACTGTGTTTTCTCTGTCTTTCTCCAGGTTCTGATTGTTGATCTTTGTGCTGACAAGTTCTTGCAAGAGGTGAGTGAAATAACAGTACCAGTCACTCGTGGTTCTATGCCAGGAAAAGGCATTGATGAAAGAAAATAAAAACAATAAATCAGGAAAAGCTGGTGTCCATGTGGAACTCCAGTGGCTGAAGAAATACCTTGTAATCCTTTTTAGCAATAGAGAAAGGAACAAGCTTATAAATCCTTGTTGCAGGGTTGAGGTTGCATGGAGTGGAGAGCTCTGCAAAGCCAAAGATGCTGCTTGTCTGAGCTGAATTTAAGAGCTATTACTTGGTTTATTATGGGAAGGGGATCCCTAGGATTCTCTGCAGCTTTCTGTCTCTCTCCCTGTGCTTGTTCTGTACAGAACTTTCTCCTCTTCCATCCAGCTGGGGGTGTATTTGTTGGTTTGGGTTGTTGTTTTTCCCAGGAGTGACAGTCTAGGGAACAAATGATCACAGTTCACTTGTGGTTTTCTGCTGAACTTCCCCTAAAGAGCTTCTGCAGACAAGTAGCTATAAAAATACTGGGGGTTTTATTCCTAGTTCAGGAGGATATTTGCTTCTCCTTTCCCTTGCCTCACTGTTCTGTTTTGCATTGCAGCCTGCAGCTGGAGAAAGGTATTAAAGGATTGGGGATTTTTTAACCATAATGTTGAGACTTGTCATATTTTCTCATCAGACTTTTCCTGTTCTTGTGTGTTTTACTGGTGAAATAAGCCTGAGACTGTGTGGTGGCCAGTTGTGTGTGTGACTCTAATAAAATGTACCTGGAGGGTGTTTGAACAAATGTTTTTAGTTTCTGTGGCTGGAAGACAAATATGTTGTCTCCACCAAGATACAATTTATCACAGAATAACTCCCCTCTAACTGCTTTGGGCATGTTATGAATATTTCTAATCTACCCCCTGGTTCTCCTACTAATGACTATAATGACATAAAAATCCTTCCATGGCCATTTTTGTCTGTAGGTATCAGATGAGGATGAGATCCTGCCCCATAAACTCCAGGCTGCACTTGTACAGATCCTGGAAGAGCGAAGTGAAATCCTGTCACAGGGGCAGAGTGACACACAAGGTACTTTCTGTGCAAGAGTTTCTGGGGAAAAGTGTGTTCCCATTAGCAGATCTCTGCTGCTGCTGTGGAGTTGATAACAATGAGCTAATGGAAATAAACACTAAAAAGTGACGTTTTAGCTGTTTTCCTGTGATCTTATTGAGAAATCTTCCTTGTGAATGTGTGAGAAGTTTGGTGTGCTGACAGTTGTTCCTCTTTTCACAATCAGTGTTTGCAGAGCTGTAGTTTTCTTTGGGCCAAGTGCATCAGCTCCTGTGCTTTGAATTTTATTGTATTTTTCTAAGTGGCAATGTTTTTCTCAGAGAATGGAGCAAGTTTCTGTACTTTAGAAGATAATCTGACTGATCATTTTCCAAGCTGAACTGCTTTATACATGATCCATCAGATAAGTAAGTGTGAGAAACTTGAAAAGCTCTGGCTCAAGAGTGAGCCACTTGAAAAGCTCTGAGTGGCTTGAGAGAATGGCACGAGCAAATTATGTCATTCCATACACGAGAAGTAACCAAGTCAGTTTTCCAGAGAGTTTGTCTTCTGTAGTTTGCCTAATTCTTTAAGAGAATTAAACTGAGCCTGTTAGGAGCTGACAGCTTATTAGACAGCAGGTGTTTGACAGGGAAAAGGAAACTGTGAATGTTTTAACTGCTGGGAAAGCTTTGGAACCGAACCTGTCCCAGCTGCAGCAGAAAGCTGACCGTGGAAAATTGAATATTTGAGCTGAGACTCTTTGCTATCAAACAGCCCAGTGTGAGGCAGCCAAGCCCGAAATTAATTGAAAAACAGCCCAAAAAAGCTGCTCCTCCTTTAGGAGAGGAATGACCCGAGCGCTGAATGTCCCCTGCAGGTGAGATAACCCTGAACTCGCTGGTGTCCGAGGCGTTCGTGCGCTTCTTCGTGGAGGTGGTGGGGCACTACTCGCTGCACGTGAGCGTCACGGAGCAGGGCGAGCGGCGCTTCCAGCGCGAGCCCTTCCGCAAATCGCACGGCTCGCGCAGCGTGCGCCGCTTCCTGCTCTGCTTCATGGAGACGCAGATGTTCGCCGGCTTCGTCCAGGAGCGCGAGCTGAGCAAGAGCGCGCTCACAGGTGGGGCTGCCACCCCCTCCCTGTTGCACACACTGCCTTTGGGGTACCTGTGCCTCTGCTGGTGGAGTTTATCGCGTGGGATAGCGCCTTGCCCTTCTAATTACCCCAAAGAATTCAGCAAAGAATTTTTGCATCTCTCTCCTTTCTCCTTGACCCCACAACTTCCATACAGTACATGCAGGATTTCCGTTCATAACCTTTTTATTCATGGTGCTGCCTGCTAAAAGATGGAGTAACTCCTCGAAGTGTGTCACAGTATCGCCACGAAAGGACGAGCCAGAGACACATGTTTCCAGGATCAGAGAGAAGGAAGGAAGGGGGGCAAGACCCGCCTTCTTTATTTTTTATATCCATTTGGAAATCACTATTCATTGGAGGAAATCAGTTCTTCCTCCCTCAATTACAGTGGTCAAAGGAAATGTCCATCAAAGTTCTGTGTCCATGAGAAAGGAATGTGAGAGATAAGATACAGTTACAATAACATAGCTATGTTTACAGAAAGGACTGTGTGAAACTAGCTACGAAAAGTAAAAACATTCACAACTGCAAGAAGCAAGGCAACAGAAGTGAGTGATTTTTAATTTTTTACTTCTTTTTTCTCTTCAGGCCTTTTTGAGGTCCGTGCCTTGGAGTATTTGGAGAGCATTCCGGAGTCGGAACGAACTGGAATGAACAAAATCCTTCGTAGTCTTGGTAAAGGAACACCTTTGATTTTTGTTAATTTAAAAAAAATTTTAAATGAATTTTAGCTATTGAATAATTAATTTGATACAAAGGAGAACAGGGCCCCTTCTTTGCCTTGTGCACCTGTGTCCCCTTGTTTCCATTTATTGCTTCAGGGGACCCTGAACACTGTGTAAGGCTTTTTTCTTTTGCATCTTTATCTAAATTTTGTGGGAGTTGCTGCTCTGAGAGCTGTCCAGGCTTGTTCCTTAACTTTGGTCCTGGCTGAGGACATGCTCAGGGGACAGAAGTTGTGTCTGCTGGCAGAGGTGGCCGTATGTGACTTTCCACCTTGAGTTCCTCAGCCAGATGCGTCCTGGAATATTTCCAGCTCACAAAATCCCAGAGTGGTTTGGGTTGGAAGGGACCTTAAAGCCCATCCAGTCCCACCCCCTTCCACTCTCCCAGGCTGCTCCAAGCCCCGTCCAGCCTGGCCTTGGGCACTTCCAGGGATAGGGCAGCCACAGCTTCTCTGGGCACCCTGTGCCAGGGCCTCGCCACCCTCACATAAAGCTCCTAATGCTGTTTTCTTCTCTGCAGGCAGTAAAATGAAGTTCCTCCAGAAGAAGTGACCGGGCGCTGCTGCGGGACAGCGGCGGGACAGGGGCGGCTCCCTGCCCGGGGCGGGACTGCTCTGTGCCCCGGGAGGGCCGGGGGCTCTGGGTGTGCTGTGTTAGCAGCCTGTTCATGGATCCATAACAGTTCCTGGATCCATAACAGCTCCTGGATCAGTAACAGCTCCTGGATCCATAACAGCTCANCTCTGGGCACCCTGTGCCAGGGCCTCGCCACCCTCACATAAAGCTCCTAATGCTGTTTTCTTCTCTGCAGGCAGTAAAATGAAGTTCCTCCAGAAGAAGTGACCGGGCGCTGCTGCGGGACAGCGGCGGGACAGGGGCGGCTCCCTGCCCGGGGCGGGACTGCTCTGTGCCCCGGGAGGGCCGGGGGCTCTGGGTGTGCTGTGTTAGCAGCCTGTTCATGGATCCATAACAGCTCCTGGATCCATAACAGTTCCTGGATCCATAACAGCTCCTGGATCAGTAACAGCTCCTGGATCCATAACAGCTCATGGATCGAAAACAGCGCACAGATCCATAACAGCTCCTGGATCCATAACAGCTCCTGGGTCAATAACAGCGCTCGGATCCATAACAGCGCTCGGATCCATAACAGCTCATGGGTCAATCAATAACAGCTCATGGATCAATCAATAACAGCTCATGGATCCAACCCTACGCGTGTCTCTGGTCCTTAAGGCGGCGGGGCCGGGGAGGGAGGGGCGTGGCTGAGGCTGGAATCTCTCCGGGAGCGGCGGGAGCGGGGCTGGAGTCAAACCGGGAGGGGCGGGGGTGTGGAGCCGGA
>VZRZ01004378.1:106476-177908 GCA_013398175.1 Climacteris rufus | reverse complement strand
CCCCGCGCTCCCCGGGACCACCGGGGATGCTCCCGGCCCGGCCCCTCGCCGGCCCCCCTGGGCTGGCCCCGCCGCTGTGCCCGGGGCCGGGAGGGGTCACCCGGCAGCCTCTGAAGGGCAGGAGGAGGTTCCCCTGCGCCCCGCTGTCCCCCCGTGTGCGGGGTGTTGCTGCAGGGTGTCCCCGCTCTGCCGGGGAGCTCCCCGCCAGCTGCAGCGCGGAGGAAAATGTGCGGCGGGGTCCCCCCCGCAGCCACAGCTGACCCCGGCATCTGATCAAACACCGCAAATAACGCTGTTTGTTTAAAAAATATTAGAGCGGCTCTTTGCCATAAGTGACAAGTCATTATTTAATTCCTTCGGTACTCATGGAAATAACATCAATCAACATGAATGCATCTGCTAGCTAAATACGAATGTAATCATCCATTAAAATGTTAACATTTATGAAAACTGTTTATTAAAATAAAGTTATAAGAATCTCATTGTGATTTGATAATCAGCTAATGTCCCCTTAAGGCAGAATTTGAACACTTGATGTTTGGAACTAGATAACATTTTAAATGCCCCATCAGTTTATAACTCCAGTTATTCTAAACATGATTAAGCCTTTTGCATCACAGCCCTGGAAACAGATGTCCTTTTTTTATCCTTGTGCCCATTGCAAAACGGGCCTCCCCTCCAGCCTAAAAAAACTAAATTCAGATGAAGAACCAAAGAGGTGAGCATATGGAGATAAACTGAAATCAAAACAGCGTGGTTTAGCCTATCTGATCTAGTAAGGCTTGTGTGACAACAAGAAGTGCTGAGTTATGTGAGCTTTTTCCTTCTGGCATGGTGTTACTGGGAGAGGTTGATAGAGGAGCATCCTTGGTATGCAATGGGCTGTGCCCAGGGAGACACTGATGGGGCCAAGAAGCCATCCACGTACCCAAATGTGCCTGCAGCTGTGGCACACTCTGTTCTTGCCCTTGTGTACATCCCAGCTGGCATCTCCACTTGGATATGCATGTTGGCATCCTCTACCCCACACCCAGCCCCTTTTCCAGGAAGGGAGATGTTATACATGTAATTAGGTAACGTTTTGCTGTAAGACAGCTGACAGCCATAGGCAGGTTTCATTTTGAGTCATGCTTTCTATTAAGCACGTATCAGATCTGCTTCCTAGTGCAGAAGCCTCAGCTCCCCAGGCAGCCTGCTGTGTGCCCAGCCTGGCGTGCAGGAACCACATGGTGCATTCATGTGCACTGAGATTTTTGGCCTTCCCTGTTCTGGTAACTCTTCAATTTAGATTCAAATGTGACTGCGACAAATTCAGTTGGCACCTGTTTGCTCCATCTAGCATTTCAACAGACAGCTCTGAGGGGAGCCAGGCTCCTAATTCCTGCTATGCTTTAATCTCCAGACTCAAGCTAGCTCTGGCACATCTCCACAGAAATCTCATTTATGCCATTGTCCTTTGACAGGTACAGTTTTATGCTAAAGGCCTATTTCCACCACAATTTTTAATGAATCATAATGCATATATATTGCAACAACTTAGGAACTAAACTGCTTCAGACACCCCCAAAATTGGTATGATTAATCCTAAAGTTCTGCATTGAAATATCAAACATCCAACACTGTGTGGGAATAAGAGAATTTTGTGTCTATATCTGGTTTTTGTATACTCTTAAAAATCTTGAGGACTCTTTAACACATAAATAGGGACTTTACAAATTTCTGAGTTTCAGCTGTTTCAGTTGAATTTAGTAAACTGCAGTTTCATAATTCCCAGTCAATTCAGCTATAAACCCCCAATCACTGCCAATTCATTACATATTAGTTTTAACAGAATAGATCCAAATTCCTTTGATAACCACGAGGAAACTGTTAGCACTGTCTTTGTCCTAGAGAATTTCCACTATCATTCAGCATTAGTCAAGCACTAATGGACATTAAAAAATAAAGAATTGCTGTAGACTGTAAAAAATACATAATTTCAACTTTCCCATGTGACTGATGCCTTGAGAAATTGACTGGCATAGCTATAACAAAATAATTATCCTGTTATAGCTGTGCCTGTATAACTTCTCCACATGGACACTCCATTCTGAAATTTAAGTGACTTTATTACAGAATAATTACTCAAGGACTTTAGACCAGAATGAGGTTCTGCACAGGAGAGTTTTGCCCGTGTGGCTCTGGTGATTTAAATTCACCGTACTAAGCAGGTGAATTTTGCTGTGCAGACTCTCAGGAGAGCCTACCAACAGCATTAGATAAGACATCCCAATTCTGTATTATCTGAAAATTGAACTTCTGCCCTGTACAGAGCATAGCATCCTATTTTGCATGCACTGTCAAACCGGCAGGGCTTTTGCCTCCCAAGGGAATGTCCTCTTGCAGCTCAGAAGGAAGGACAGACAAGCATCACTCGGTTGTAGGCAAAGAAGTGGGATTTGGTAAACCCAGAGTCACATTTTTCAAGTGCACCATCACTTCCATTTGCAAATGTGACCTCTGGATGTCCAGCCTTCCCACCCTCTTGCCTATACTTTTGGCTGGAAAAACACACCTCTGAGGCCAAATTCCTTTTCCTTGCTGGTATTCTACTAATGGGCTTTCAGAAATATGCAGGCCTCACACGGGTTACAGCTGGCCTTTCAAACGTGCTGTGCTCTCAGCACACGCTGTCTGTACGTGCTGCCGGGCCCCTGGCTCCAGCAGCCTCCTCTGCCCAGCTCCTGGCCGCCAGCCCGCGCTGCCTGAGTCACCCTGGCCACAAATTATTCATTCAAGCCACCGAGGATCGTCACAAGCCACATTCCTTTAGCAAGACTTCACACGCCTCTGCTTGCAAATGTCATGATGATTTGGGTCATGGAGGCACAGGGAGAACCTTAAATGGGGAATGCATGGGGCACTTGCAACCTCCTCCTCTTCGTATCAGCCGGGTCCCGGGGGCGCTGGTAATGCTGGAACAAGGAGCTGTGCTTCGCCTGATCTCGGCGGCAGAAACAACCCAGGGACCACCCGGGAACTTTGGGTGCTTCAGGCACAGTCATTTACCACGTGTTTGAAATTGAACTAGTGGAAAGATCTTGTTCAGTCCCAAAACACAGCTGAGCTAACACACAGGAATCAAAGGAAACAAGCAGTCCTATTAACAGCAGGATCAGTGAAGCCTGGTTTGCTGCGCATTTGTCTTTCGAAGTTGAGCTCCTCTGTGGATTCCCTCATGCCTGAAGACTGAGTTTGTGCCTTTTATTTGGCAGACAACTGTATTCAGTTTGCATGATAAGGTTTTGGTGGCAGGGGGGCTACAGAGGTGGCTTCTGTGAGGAGCTGTCAGAAGCTTATCCTGTGTCTGACAGAGGCGATGCCAGCTGGCTCTGAGATGGACCCGCTGCTGCCCAAGGGCAAGCCCATCAGTGATGGTGGTAGAACCTCTGGGATAACAGATTTAAGAAGAGGTGGTGGGGAGAATGTGGGGGTTGGGAATGCCTGTGCAACTACAGTTGGAGGAAGGAGGGAGAACATGTACGAAAACCAGCCCTGTAGACACCAAGGTCAGTGGAGAAGGAGGAGGAGGTGCTCCAAGCACCAGCGCAGAGATTCCCCTGCAGCCCGTGATGAAGGGGGACCCTGGCGGGGCAGGCTGTTCACAGGCAGCCCATAAAGGTGCACAGTGGACCAGATACTCACCTGTAGCCTGTGGAAGACACCACACTGGAGCAAAGGGATGCCCAAAGGAGGCTGTGACCTCGTGGGAACTCTGCACTGGAGCAGGCTCCTGGCAGGGCCTGTGGCCCAGTGGCAAGGGGAGCCCATGCTGGTTATGGGCAAGTTTGCTGGCAGGACTTGTGCTCTCCCTGGCATCACTGAGAGGGTCAGTTTTCCACTGAGATGTGAACCACTCCACAGCACAGCTGGGGACAGTACTGGGCTGTTGAGATGGGAGGAAATATTCTTCTGATCATCTCTCTCCTTAGTCCAAAATCAGGGGGAGTAGCCATTCATGGGACATCCTGTTTCTAAAGAGATTTCTTGAAATTAATCCTCTTTTCCCCCATGAATGTTGTCACTCCCCATTCTGGACTCTACTCACCATAAGTGGGTTATATTGTCATGGAAAAATAGTTCTGCAGCATTAAAAAGCAAGGAAATACTGATCAGTTCTCGCCTTGCAGCTAAGTGTGATCCAGGCTCCACTGCAGTCAGAGCCAGGAGTCCCATTGACGTCAGTGGGGCAAGGATTTTGCTTCTAGAGGTTTGGTTTTTGGTTTGTGTTTGTGTTAAAGGGCCTGAGAACCCATGCTTGATAAGGTCAAGCAAGCCTAGCAGGGTCGATACAATGCTGTTCTCCCCTCTCAGATCTCAGGCACAGCCCAGACCACTCTGTGTGTGTCTGTATCTGAATGATTTAACTGTCCAGCTGGTTAAAAATAGCACAGCAGCAACTCCCTTTCCAGCCTTTGACTGTTAAATGGGCCGTCAGAGCCCAGCCAAAGCCAAGGTCATGGCCTGGGCTGCACATGTGGACAGGGTGAGCTGGATGCCAGAGGGAGGGAGAAGCATGTCGCTGCAAAGCCTGGTTCCAGCACGATGATATCAGCCTGTGAAAGAAAAGCAAGGCAAACTCAGAACGTTATGAAGCTGCCAAAGAAAACACTGTCTTCACAATGAACAAAAGTCTGATTAATTATTAATTGCCTGGCAGCTAATTAGCATTCCCTTGGGCAGCTGTCTACAGAGTGCCTTATATTTCCAACACATCGTGGGCCAACATCAGCTATGCAAATGCCTTTGGATTTGTTGCCTGAAACAAGTTGTTCCCCTCCCGTCTCCCCATCTCCTCCTGTCACCTCTCTTTTCTCCACCCAGGGACTCGGGCTCATTACAGTGAGCTGAGCAGAAAACATCCCTTGCTGAGTCTCTTTCCTGCAGTGCTTTCCAAGGAAGCCGGACACCTCCCAGCAGCCACCCCTGTGCACAACCCCCAGCCTGCGTAACAGGAGGATGACTGCAGTGCTCCAGCCCTGCAAAAAGCCTTCTTTGGCTGCTGTGTGGCCAGAGGGGAGGGGAGCAGCTCTGCCTGGTGAGGCACTGATCAGCTGCAGAGGCAGTGACCCAGTCTGGGCTTTATAACTCAAAGCAGCATTTAGGGAATTCAGCATCAGCTAATCACAGAATCTTTTAGGTTAGAAAAGACTTCTAATATCATTAGGTCCAACCCACTACCAAGGCCACTACTAAGCCATGTCCTCAAGCACCGCATCTACACATCTTTTAAATCCCTCCAAGGATAGTGACACCATCACATCCCTGGGCAGCCTCTTCCAAAACTTGACAACCCTTTCAGTGAAGAAATGTTTCCTAATATTCTAGCTAAGCCTCCCTTCTTGCATTCAGCTCCTATTAATGTTAATGGGACTTAGGCTCATGCATCAAGGGCAAGCAGACCCCTTATGAGAGCATAAACTTAAATTACAGCTATATACAGGCAGAGCAAGCCTTCAGCTTGCTGTTTGACCATGACAAGAAAGATGCACTTTCCATTTTAAGATGTTATCAACTTTAATTTTTTTCTTTTAATGGAACAGGTCAATGCAATTGGTGATACACTGTGGCAAAACCTGAAGGTTTCTCAGTTTACCATCACATTACACGGCAAAGACTGTCCACAAACCTATGCAGACTAGGATAAAAGTTTAGGATTACTAGTATCTCCAAAATGCACCTTCCTGAGTCTTAAGTATGTATCATGCTGTCCCTGAAGTACAGAATAAATCTCAAAGAGTTTTTAACATTTTCCCCAAGAAATTCACCCAGCCTCTGTGCCTTACACCTGACACTTGAGTGTACCTGTCACTCATATTCATGAGATGAAAATGTGTCTGACAGCGTAACAGGAAAGCAGGCAAAGTTTAAAAGGAAAGACAGTGAAGGAAGCAAGGATCAACTACAGAGTGGTCTCAGGTGTCAGCTCTGACCATCAGGAGCCAGGTGTTCCAGAGAAGGTGAGCTGACCTGGAATCCAGCAGTGGTAATGGATATCACTCCCACAGCTTCAGCAGAGCTCAGACTGATGCTCCAGCTCCAGAGATTAGAGGAATGATCACTTTCCTTGCAGACAAGGCCAGGAAATAAAAAGCTTCCATGCTGATCCTCATTAACAGGAGCACAAGACCATTGAGCCAGAGAGCAGTTTCCTGCTCTGCTTACACATATTGTAGAACAAGGATTCCTGCATCTAAGACTACGTGTCCTGGCTGTTACTGCAATATAAACATCATAAAATGACTGTTTTCCTCCCCCAAAGCCAGAAGATAAGTGCTGATACAGCAAGATGATTGAGATAAGAACAGTTGTTTTCAGAGTGAAGGGACACACACAATCTGTGGGAAGTTCTTTGTTTCTAGGCAAGGAACTTGATCTACCAAGTAAAAAAAAAATATGCCCCACTTACCACAGTCAAGTTTCAAGTTCTTATTCTCTTTCTACAGGTTTGCCCTGCCTGCTGCCTTGCTTTAACACTGCACTGTGCCAGCGAGGCAGCATATTAGTCAAATATGAGGCCATTAAGTTATATCTCTATAGACAGGGGATATAACCCCCTGAAATATATAGGCAATGCAGAGGAGCAGAACATGGGGTTGTAGTACTCCTGTTAACAGTTCTGCAAAGAACCTGCTGCTATGATGCACAGACAGATATTTTATTAGACTACGTTCTCCTCATGTACATGAGTCATGTAAAGTACCTAAACTCATGAAGTCCGACTAAGACTGGCATAAATCAGGGATAACACCAGTGGAGCCAATAGAGTTACACTGGGGTGAAAGTGGCATAAATCAGAGGCTGATCAGGTACACATTTTCTTTAAGGTAGACAGACCATTAAGTGGCTTACATAGACTTCTTATCACATTACAGTTCTGTAAGGTAAATAACAGTCACCATGCACTGTATATAATGAATTGCAGCCCGCAACATACAGCAAATGGCCATTTTTCTCAGGGAATCTCTCAGCTCAGAGCTCTGAGACCAAAAATAATGGGCAATATTCTCCAGCATTCATGTGTGACATTCCCATTAGTATTAACAGGAGGTATGTGCCCAAAGTCAGGATGTATTCATCAGCAATCTGAATTGGATATTACTGAGGCTCCCAATGAATGTTCCAGTTTCACCCCCAGCAATGATGCTCCTAGGGAGCAGCCACAGCTCTTTACTCACCTTTGCACAGCTCCTGCACAGGAAAATATTTACTTGGTGTCAGGTAGAGCTGGAATCAGAGGAAGGAGGGCAGTCTGGTGCCGCTGACCTCTAAGCATCCATCCCCAGGGGAGCCTCTCACAGCCAGCCCAGCTCCGAGCAGGACTCACTGGTGCACGCATTGGGTGTCTATCACAGGAAACAGCAGCAGAATTCAAAGGCTGGATGGTTACTGAAGCCTGAAGAAGATAAGAGAAGTGAAGTGACCACAAAGTCACAGGACAGGTCAACAATGGAGCTGGTGAAGCCAAGTCTCTGACCTTACAGTCAGATATTCTGTTTTATGCTCCCACCTTCCTGCATTTACCTTAAGAGGCTACAATCTCTCACTTTGCCATAAAGCTGAATCTGTTGACTTCAGAGCAATTTGCACCAAGCTTACCTTGGAAAAGGTAAAGAAACCTGATCTCCAAAGTGCAACAAACATAATTAGTGACAGAATATAATTTATTAAGTCTACTGATGAATTTTACAACTTAAATGCCTACCCTGACTGTTTTCCTTCCAAAAAAGCCTGCTTTCTGCCTATATACACATATATTGTATATTGGAATGGCAGCAAAGACATCAGAGTTTGTTTAGATCAAAGTGCAAAATGTAATTTGTCTAGATCAGGGTAGAGAGATGCTTCTTTAAACCTTAATATACACATTAATTACTTAATTTTTAAATTAGACTTCAAGGTGACTGGAATACAGAGCTGAAGTAAGTTCAACAAGCAACCAAAGTGTAACTAACACAGTCAGAGCACAAA
Organism: Climacteris rufus; assembly: GCA_013398175.1. NCBI lineage: Eukaryota > Metazoa > Chordata > Aves > Passeriformes > Climacteridae > Climacteris > Climacteris rufus. The sequence continues at coordinate 169,898 of VZRZ01004378.1, read as the reverse complement.
TGTGTACACAGCTCTGTTAACAGGAACAAATTGCTTCCTGCCCTGAATTGCACCTAAGAAGAGCCATAAGCTGGTGCAAAACTAAATATACACCACAGCATATGTACTTGCTAAGAAGGTCATTAGAACATAGAACTCAGGGAGACAGCTGTGCCAGGAGAAAATAAATATAAAAATAAGATGTACTGGAATCTGTGCAAGAGAAAATAACCAAAAGACACAGAAGGCCAGGGAGCACAGCTGCTTGAAATAATTCTTTAGAAAAGAAATGGTGCAGCTGCATGCCTTAACCTAACCTCCTATCTCTGAAGATATGAACCTTGGCAATGCTATTCCTGCCCTACCCAAGTGGAGGGATCTGGCACCAGAGAATACCCTATGGAGAGCCAAGGATGAGAGTGACCATCCAGCCTAAAGACTTAGGTTTGAAGATTATGGAGGTGTTGACTTTGCAGTTTAACAAGTCTCGTTAGCAAAGACTTTCTTCACTGCACTAGTACAGACTCCTCTCAGCTCTAAATGCAAGGGCTTAATCCCAGAGTTACTGGCTTGTCAACAGAGTCTCCAAGAATACTGTCCATACCTTCGACAAGCTGTAATTAGTATAAAAGAACTATGTAAACAGGGCTCTAACTTAAACATGACTGACAGTGGTACAATAGAGGGGTCGGGGGAAGCTAATCCAGAAATTCAGTGTGCACCCTCTTAAGCAAGGAATTTGAGTGCAACTAAAAATAGAAGGTGAGACTATTTGACAGCTAAATTGCCAGTGGTAGCTTAGCATGGATTCAGTTACATTGCTCAGCGACCCTCAGTGAATTAAATAGATTGAAATGCTAATGATAGAGTGAATTCCCAATACAGAGGTAGAATAAAGTAGTCAGATTAGGTTTCAGACAAGGTGAGTTCAATGGCAGCAAAGAGATCAGAGTTTGTTTAGATCAAGGTACAAAAGTAATTTGTCTAGATCAGGGTAGAGAGATGCTTCTTTAAAGCTTAGGGGCTCCCCAATGTTAAGTAACACGTCAAAAACAGTATAGACCTGACAAGCTACTTCAGTGACTGTTATTTTATGTGATTTCTATCAACATTGGAACATTTTTCACTGCTCTCCATACACTCCTAATGGCATCGTCATTTATCTCCTAATTAATTAAATGCTACTGTGATGACAGATGTGCGCCAGTTCACCTGGGCTGTCACTCAGGCTGTACTTGTTTCTTCTCACTGGGTATTCTAACCAATGTAGCGCTCCAGTGAAACCATAACTGTGGTATTTATTCTCTTTGGGGTTTACAGGTGTTAACCTACAGCGTGACATCGCAGCTCCAAAAGTACACAGAGGTTCATCCCCACTGCTCCTCCTAAAGCTCAGGCAGCAGAAAGGAGACACAGCCCTGGTCAAGTGTCTCACCTGCCATTGCACAGACCAAGCCCAGGCCACCTGCTTAACAAAGTTTAAACCCCAGGATAATGATAATGGGAAGTGGTAAAACACACATAAAAATTAAGAACTGAACTTGAAACTCCACTCAGGGTTCACTCATTCAAAACAACCCTGGAGGCTCTCCAGAGCAGGCATATTACTACATAAATTCCAAGATCAATTTAGCCTTAAACAACTGATCCATCCCTTCTCTTCCAAGGTCACAAGCCAAGTCAATGCCTTTAGATTAAAGCCAAACTTGATATAAGATGCACTATCCTCACAGTAAGGGCAATTAAAGACCTTACTTGACAAGACAGTGGGCTCACCATCACTTGGAGCTTTGAAAATGGGATTAGGCATCTTTCTAAAGGATGTGTTTCAATTCACTACCCTTGTAATTCAGGATAGTTATTCTCCTAAGAAAGTGACATTGCAGCTTGTCATTCAACTATCAATCAGCAGCGTCATAATACTTCAGTGTCAGTTGTCCGTTTCCATTACAATAAATAAATAAGAATTATGCATTCTAGTCAAGAAAAAGCAATGTAGGCCTGTGTAAGGTCAGGGGAAGCATAACACATCATGCCCAAGGGAGTTGCTTTTGCTGCAGTGCTTATGCAGCCAAGACCAGGAAATCCAAGCTCTCTGGCACCCATGTTTTTAGTCTAAGCACCACACCTCACCATCTGGTCCTTGGGTTAATTACTGTATAGGAAAAAATACAAGAAAAAACATCTTCCAGAGTGATAATTTGGTTTAGGTTGCTCTGCCTAAGGTCTGACACAAACAGGACTGGTTTTGAGATGGCAGCTGACGTGGCAGGAATCAGTCCCTCAGCCAGACAGGCTGCATTTTGAGCAGTCAGCCTCTCAGACACCCCATATGGGATGGGACTCACTTCTGCCTTCCTCTCTGCCGAGGCCAGTTGTTGGTTTAGTCTCAGTATTACTACAGGAAAAAGACTACGTGGCCAGTGTTTGGGAACTGTGTGAGACAGCTTTGATGATTGCCCATGAGCCATCACCTTCAGCACCAACCATTAACAACGGGTGGGACCAGTGAAAATCACAGTAACTACAGTCCCTCAGGTACAGAGAGGCTGACAGCAGAGTCTCACCCCTTGTGGTTCCAGGCCAAAATGAGATGCAGCAAGTGGAAATAATTCCTGAGAAGCAGAGCCCTGATGTGCTTCATAGTAACAGTCCACTTAATGCCAAGTGACTCATTACTGTGAGTGAAGGGAACGTGATTCAACCAGAAAAGCACATGTAATTTGCATAGATTACTTTCCCACTTGGTTTCTATGCTGTGAAGTAACAGGGACTGCCTTCAAGACNGTGATTCAACCAGAAAAGCACATGTAATTTGCATAGATTACTTTCCCACTTGGTTTCTATGCTGTGAAGTAACAGGGACTGCCTTCAAGACAAAAAAAAGGCCCATGAGTAATTCTTTGCTTAAGCATTAAGATATAATAGATTGAAGAGACATTTGGATATAGCAGTTTGGAAGAAAAACAAACCAAACATTGTGAAGGAAGCCTTGTGTTCCAGTTATTTCTACTGTTGTGAAAGTGAACAGAAACTATTGTTCAGAGAGTGCTTCAAACACCCTTGCAAAGGAAGAAACAAAAGTTTCTGAGCCCATGGAAAAAAGAAAGAGGGGGTAGCCTCAGCCATGGTTTGGTTGGATTTCAAGATTTGCTTTTCTTCCCTGGCTGAGTGCATCTTGTGTTTTTGTCAGGGGTGACACCACCCTCATCAGCCTCTGTGGAAAGACACCACTGCAGAGCTGGCAGCTCCCTCTGAATAGGGGGTGGTCTCCTTGAGACTTGCACTGTGCTCTGGACACTGCAGCATTTCACAAGATGAAAATCAGAGCACATCCAGCATTCATATATCCATCCATTACCCTAAAATGAGGATGTGATTTCACTTCTAACTGCACTGAAATGCAGTGGCTGCAGTGGGCAGTTTGCAATCTCTTTTGCTGAAGCACTTGCTGGCAGAATCATGATAAGAATAAGCAACTGGTTCCAGGAAAGTCACAAGGGCAAACCCAAACTGCTTACTTTGTGCATAAATGGTTTAATGTGACAGGGCATGGGGAAGCAGAAGATCTGTCATAAAAAATAAACAGGAAAGAAAATATTACTTCAGAATAACTCATCCCAAGTAAATTGAGCTTTCCGAAGAAGCAGCTTGTAAACTATTGGGTTTCAAGAGTTGCATCCTGGCTCCAGGCAATGTATGATGCTTCACTTGACAAACAAACCAAGCTCGAGAAAAACAACTGGGCTAGATTAAGACAGCAAGGAGGTATTGGGAAGAACTGAAGTGACACACAGCTCACCAGACACAGGGCTCATTTCACTGCAAGAGAGCAGCCAGGCTTCAGACGAGGCAGATAAACACAAAGACCTGAAACCCACAAAACCTTTCCCCACACTTGGGGAAAGTCAATAACTGCAAAGTCAATAACACTATTTTGTAGGAAATGTGCAGCAGCAAAATTGCACCTCCTTACAACAGCACAATACAAATATGCAAATCAACATCCAGCTACAAACCTGAGGCATTACTCAGCTTTCTGTCCACGGCTTGTATCTCCTGAAACCTGCTCCCTTTGCCTTGCATTTCTTTTACTTCCAACCCAGTGGCTTAGAGGTAGTTACATGTCTGAAATTGTGCTACTGAAAGAGGAGGTTCACCTCTGCTGTCCTGAAGGATGGAAAATGTCACTGCAGAGATGGGTGAAATTACACCCTCTACAAAGCACTCCCTTAACATCCCAATAAATTTTTCTTGAACCATATGTAAGAAACCAGCTGGAAAATAAAGAGAAGTAACAGAAGGGCACTGCAAAAATAAATAGAATTCAGCAATAAAAGAACAAAAATCAAATCCCTGTGAAGACTCTGAAAATCAGCTTCACATTTTGATCTGGTTCAAAGTAGGGATGTTTTGTGGTCCAAGAAAAACTTGGATTCGTGAGAGAATAGCAAAGAGCAAAGTCTACTCCCAGGACAGGAGTATTCCCACTTCCTGCAGCCCAGATAGTCCCAAAAATTGTGTTCTTGTCCTTCCCATTCCTTCCACGTAGTTCAGCCTCCTTTAGTTTCCTCCAGCCCTTTGGCTGTGCTCTCAGCCACACCGAAGCATGCACTTGTAGACGTGGCCCTGTCAGTCCACTCTTAGCAAGAAACTTCACCCAGGACCTGAGCATAAAACTAGGACACAAAAAGAGCCTCAGCTGCTTGAGAACTTCATTTTAATTGTAAAAGTGCCTCCCCTTCTGGGATGCCCTGCAGCAGGAGAGACCACACAGGTGACCACTGCTTCCAGCTGACAGGCAAAGGGTGTGGGCTCTCCTTAGGAGCTGGCAGAGGTTCAACAGCTGTTTGGGATCTGCTTCATTCTTGCTGCAGGCAAATTTCACCAGACCCCATTCCAGAGGGTGTTTAATAGCATGCATTAAACCATCAGATGATCCACATCAGGCAAAACACACTGATGGATTTGGGTTATTTTCATGTGAAATAAATTAATTCGCAATGAACTCCTGGTTCAGGTAACCTCTGCTACAAGCACCTCCCTGGGGTTTTGGGGCTGTCAGAGTCATCTTTACAAATCTCCTCTGGGTGCCTGACCTCCTTCAGCTTGTTCTACTTCCCACCCCAGAGAGATGGTTGAGGCTCAGTGTCCACCTTGTTGCCCTGGGAATCCTTTTGTGGAATGGGGATTAATCAGCTCTGTCCCATCTCTGTTGCAGAGTTGCTGTGTGAGGCACTTGCACATTTCTCACACTACCAGCTCCTTGGTTTTTCCTAAGGAAAAGGTTTCCTAGCTAATTTTCTTTTTTTATCATTTTCAGAAGAGGTGAGGGAGGAGATGAAACCAACAACACACACTTCTAAGCAATGCAGCAGCCCTACGGGCTCCTCCCCACTGAAGCTGATGGAGCAGTGTGACTCCTCCAGGCTCCTGGGGAGGGTTGTGTTTGCACTCTCCACTCTGATTACAACTGTTGCCCACAACTGTTTGTGAGACCACTCGCAGTTCTGTCACTGAAATCACTTCAAATGTCAACAGTGACACTATGAATAGGCTTAAAGCAAATGAGCAAAGGCCATTCTGGACACCAGAAAGTGTAAATCTCAATGAGGAAAAAGAAGAGTTGGACTTCTCAAGGCATGTGACAGGGAAAATGTGGGGGGACACCAGCCTCTGGTCACCAAAGGGACACACACACACACAGTGATGTGTCTGCAACCAGCGGGTCGGTTTGTTGTCTTCTGCAACAATGACATGAGCACACAACACTAATAATGACCTGTTTCATAAATAGGATTAAACCCTCCAAAACACCAAAACTTTGGCTTCTCAGCTTGTCCCAGCATCTTTGGCAAGTGAGCCATGTTTACAAGTGGCAGCAGCTGGAGAGTTCATCTCAACTGAGATCTTCTTGGGCAGAGCTCCATGAGGAAATGGCAATCAAAATGTACTGGGTGGGAGTTTACAAATGGGGAACCGAGGCACAGGAAGGTTAATAATAATGATACTTTGCATTTCTTTATTACTTTAAATGGCCTACACCCTTTACAGATGCATTTCTTTATTACTTTAAATGGTTCACGCCCTTTACAGACGTTGACCCTCCCAATACCCTGGGGAGAGGTGCCTTGCTATTATTATCCTGTTTTCACCTGCTGGGGACAAAGAGGGTGAAATGTGCCGTTCCTCAGGCCAAACAGTTGACAACTGGTGGACATATTTCTGTGTTTCAAGTCTAGCTCAAGTGGCTCATGAAATACCACAGTAATTCTCCTTCAGACCAACCTTGTTTTGTTGCTCTTCATAACTTCAGACATGGAGAGCATCCAGAGCTCCTGTGCAGGAACAGCTGGTTGGAGGCCAAGCATAAGATGGCATTGAGGACAGGCAACTCCTTTTCCTTGCACATCCCTCTCCCCCAGCCCTTCCTGCCACCAGCACTCCAAGTGTGGGTCCTTGCTGAGCTCATTCCTCCTAAACATCTTATCACACCACCAATTTTATTGCTCCAGTGCTTCCCATAACAATCTCCTCCTTTTCCCCTGCTTTTCCAGCTGAAGGAGGACCACACAAGGCTGGGAATGGGGCTGAGCAGTGATTTCTAGGAGGATAAATAGAGAGAAGGGAAATAGCTACCAGGCAGTGTTGACATAAGTCTGAGTGGAAATTAAACAGTTTCTCACCAGCAGAGTAAGCTTCTGGAACAGGCCTGGGAGAGCAGTAGTGGGGGGTAAATATCAAGGACAAAAAAACCCTTAGCCAACCTCTGCAGTTTTAAGCTGGAGCTTGCTCAGTCTACACGGATGGGCCACAGGGGATGACCTGCTGATGGAGAAGGTCTCACCAGCCTGGAACTCTGCCTGACTTCCTTGAAAGTACTGAGCTGTGCAGCTCACAGCAAACAAGGGCCAGTTCCTTAAAACCTTGGCTGCCAAACAAACAAAGCTGAGACACCGGAGTGATAATCAAGAAAATTGCACTGCAGCACTCAGCTCTGTTCCTGGCACTTTGGGAATTTGTGTCTTTATGCCCTGAAGGAGTGCACCCATCCATCCTGTGGCAGGGGCTGCTTGAGTGCCTCCTTAACGAGGCCCTGGGGTGCTTTGCCATAGGGCTTGTGGTGCCTGACTCCAGCAGCACTCAGTCTGCCTCCCTCTGTCACACCCAACTGCTCCGATTCATTTGACTCTGCTACCAAAATTAATTTATAGCCAGGGTTTCCTGTGGCCAGCGTGTCCTGCAGACACGGACCATGGGCACCTTTGGTCAAGCTTGCGGAGGAAGCTGTAACAACAGCAAGGGGAGTTGGTGCAAGTGAGGAAGATGCTGGGAAGTTCAGTTCCAGAAGGCAGCCCTCTGCTCCCCTCCTTGCTTTCCCAGGGTGCAGACTGCCCTCGTCCCCCCCAGAATGAGCCATGCAGTGGGCACACTTCCAGCCAGAGGGGATGAAAGGCACGGGTCAGAGGCCAGGTCCTCCCGCCTGACCCACGGGGTGTCAGAGGCAGCTAAAACCCATCCATCAAATGGAAGTGCTTGCTTATCACACAGGGAGTGCTCAAGGCTTTGTCTCCATGGGAAGATTGTACTGGTATCGTTCAGGGTATGAACACAAATTGCTGTGATCCCTGGGGGCCCTTCTTTGCTAGAAAAATGTGAGTCCTTAATGCTCATTAATTAACTCGAAGTAGGCTTTGCGGGAAATGTGTAGTTTTCACATGAATCAGTAGGTTATATTAAAGACCAGCTCTGCATATTTTATTGCTGTATGATTCAGCAAAACTCAAGCATGCACTTAAGTTTAAACATCTGCTTACAGCTCAGTGAAGTCAAGGGAAGGCTGCTAAAACACTTCAGTGAATTGGAGCTTACTTAGACTGGGTGATTTAGGAATAAGCATCAGCAATTGAAACTTTCCAACACTTTACCTTGTACCATAGTACCTGAACATGTCCTCCTTTCCATTTGGCTGGAAAACTGCTAGCACTATGAGAATAGATAAGACTCAAGAGTGTAGAGCATTCAAGTCTGGCTTTGCAGTCACAGTACAGAGGTGTGTGTTTCTCTCTGCAGGGCTAAATCAGCCCCTGTGCAATAAAGACCAATACCCTGGATTTCTGCTTTCCTGAAGGTTGTTGCCCTACAGACTGAGCTGCTTTGTACCAAGAGGCTACAAAGCACTCCTCAGATATGTTGAAGAGTTTGTAAAACTGCTGTGTGCATTTGGAAGGCACTCACAGCCTTGGGATGAAAAGTTACTGCTATAAAGTTGAGAAGATCAGCTCCTGATCAGCTGTGTGTTCCTGCCTGGGTAGTAGCTGGCATAAATTATGTGCCACAAGAAGGAATTTCCTGGAGCTCTCTTCTCCTGCCACAAGACAATGATATAAGAGGGTCCTAGAACCAGTAAAAACACCATCCTTCAAACTGGGGCCACCTTGCAGCTGGGGCCACCTTGCAGCTGGGGCAGCAGGTGCCAGACCCAGGCTGTTCCCCACTCTCCCCTGCCCCACTTAGGCTTTGAAAGGACTCCCTTGCTCCATCCATGCACTGTCAGCCACCAAAGCCTATAAATTGCTCTTTAACCTTAAAACACGACAGCACTGTGCTGCACTTCTGTGATCCTGTAATCATATCTTCCTACAGACGCCCTTTTCATGCAGCTTAAATATTTTACAAATACATGTCTAAGTACAAATCTACCGCATTAACTCTTGTATAGAGGATACTTCTTTTCAGCTGTGTGACTGGGATTCCTATAAGTGTAATTTACCATGCAGCATGACAGAGCTGGGCTAGAAGGCACAGCTTTTACTAGCTAAAATACAATAAAATATGCTACACCATGTTTCACAGATGAATCACTTCTAAACCATGCCTTTAAGTATTGTCTGTCACTGCAGTTCCTTATTGTAATACTTTGTGAGAGCTGGAAAAGGAGAGAGAAATTGCCCTTTAAATCTCTACAAAGCCTATCATCCAGAAGAAATTAGGGACATTTGTTCTTGGAGTCAGGTGGGTTATGTAAGGGAAAGCTATACACAACAGGTTTTATATGAGTGGAGGTGAGGTGAATGTGTTTTCACTTATTTATATCATGTTTTATTCTAAGAACATTCAAGGACCAGCTCACAAATAAAACAGCACCCAAACTCTATAAAGAGCAGCTCTAGTCCAGAGGGTGCAGACAACTGGATCCTCTCAGTCCAAACTACAAGGCCACCAAGACAGAGACCCCAGTACAACAGAACTTCCTGATACCTGCTTTGAATTAGCTCCCAAGGGGAGAGTCAACAGCATGTGGACAAAGCAGAGGAGTAGGTCAGGCAAATCATCAGCAGACAGCAAGATGTTCCCGTATGCAGTCAGTGCCAAATGGTCTTTGCAGTCCCTGCTCCAGAGGACAGCTCTGGAAGTACTGGCACAAGCCCCCAGCAGTCACAAAAACCTGAGGAGCAGACAGGTATTTGGGAAATGGCCACACAAGGTCCATGCCAAAGACCTTTGAATGCTTCCCAATGTCTAAAATCAAACTGAAGTTTGAAAGACCCAGAGTTATAGGAAGGGAGCAGTAATGATCTCCAGTGGGATGTCTAGAGTCTGGCCAAAGGCTTTATATAATTTATGTGATTGGAAGGCACACACTTCATTCCTGCTACTAAATGCATCTCCACTCACCAGACACCCAGATTTTCCCTGCATTCCCTGGCTCCCCTGTGAGGGCCCTGGAGCCAAGCGTCAGGTTATCCCCCAGGCTGCTGGGATAGACCACAACCAAAAGCTTTTCTGTAGGTTGCAGCAGGTTGTTCCTAAGCCAGACTCCCTTGGGCTCTCCTCTGTCTTGTTTAAAGCTACCTCTGAAATAATGCAGTAAAGACAAAGCTGGACTAACAGGGCTCTCACAGCTGGTGGCCCCAGCTGCAAGTTTGGGCCAGAACACATTGTTCTTCCTACTGCAGATGCTTTCTGATAATAAGACACTTACTACAGAGATATTTTCTTCTTTAGCGATCTACAGCACAAACCAAAACCAAGGTCAAAGAAAAAGTCCATTTTTTTCGTTTACCATTTTGGCAGGATAAACAAGAAGCCCTTCAGTCCCATCTGACATGAATTAATAATGCTCCTGTTATTTGCTGCCTGTCAAAAGTTTCATCAAGACATGAGCCCAGGTTTTGAAAGATATCCAGAGGCCATTAAAATGCTGCATGATAGAAGAACACTTGACCTTGAGGGCAGAGCAGCTCGGCAGCAGTGCAGGAGCTGTGCACGCCTGGCATGCAGGGGTTCACACACAAACAGCCTGACCCCTGCAGGACCTGTCTTTGGAGCTGCCAGCACTGGCATGCGTGTTTTAGGATCTGAAATCAAGTGCTGCAACCATTTCATCCTGAACCACAGCACTTGGCTGAGATGGAGACCCTCTGGATTGTGTCCCATTGCCTTTTGGTCACACAGATCTGAAAATAATGTACTCAGAGGGAAAAAACCCTGAGTATCAGCTCAGTGACAGTTCTTTCTGCCACCTTCATGAGCTTGCTGGAGATCCCTTTAATGCCCATTGCTGGTCCCAGGCTTGAACACAGCTCTGGGTAGCTTGGTGCAGCTTCCCGGTTCCACCCACAGAGTTTGGTTTTCTGTCTCGGGCTGCACAGCCGAGTGTGTCTCAGCACCAAAAACCAGTATTAAGTTAGTTGGCTTAGTGCCTTCCTGTACGTTTTGTAAACAGTTTGAGACCGCGGGGTTTCACTATGTCTCATGGCTTCTGCAGAAGGAGGGTGAGTCAGAACTGGCCAGTGAAGAAAGCTGTTGTGTCTGGGACCCCACTCCACCAGTTTCAGAAGCTGGAAGGTTCACATCACACTTTGCATGTATGTTTAGTTCACTTTCTTCAGCTGCCCTGGTGGTCTGGGAAGGGGAGCCATAGGGAAGGGAGAATTTTTCCTTTTCTTTTTTGACAAAACCAGAAAAACCCCAAAACCCTCAGAAGTACCAAGTCTCAGTTTTATGCAAGAACCTTTGCAAAGCTCCCCCAAGCATTTGCATCCAGAATGACTCTCTCTCCTGGAGGCATTAACACCAGCTCACATGAATTTCCACTGAGCATCACCAAGTACCACCCCGCCCTGTGGTCCCTGCAGTCACAGCCCCTCCAGACAGTGCTCAGAGCAGTGCAGGACAGATTTGCCAGCCCCTCACTGCCTCCATCCCGGCCATACAACACACAGGAAGGCTGTGTGAATTTGAAGGCTGTGTGAATTTGAAGGCATGCAAATCTCTGCCTATAAACCAGGCTCTGCTCAGCTGCTCCTTCAGCCCCAGAGATTTATGTATCCCCTCCCTTTTAAGTAAACTCTTTTTCAAGAGCATGACTGTAAAGGTAAGTTCAGGCATAGACCTGTGTAAATTATATGGTTTGAGTTCCCCAGGGATCAACGTGGTTTCTGCAGTCTCTCCACTGCTGAGGCTCCCCCGTATGCTCCATAATCATTTCCAGGTTCCTTCATGCTCCCTGACTCAGGGCTGCAACTCAGCCTGTCACCCTCTGTGCTTGAGAGGCCCCCCTGGCAGCTCTCAGCTTGCTTGGGGACCAGCCCCAGGCAGTTCCACACTCCCAGCCGGGAGGGAGGAGGTGCTGGTGGCTTGGAGCAGTGGTGCCCTCTGAGCTGCCACTGGAAAAGGTGCCCTGGTTCATCTGGGGACAATAGGCTGCCAGCTGAGGAGATTTGTGTGTTTTTAAAGATCATCTATTTTACATCTACGTTGTCAAACTGAGCAAAACTTGCCCTTGCAGCAAACCACTTCTGTAAAGATCAGAAATGGATGTTGCTTATTGCCTATTGATTTCCTGAATGAGGAATGTGCACGTGGCACAGAGCAGAGCGTTTGCACTACAAACACTTGTGTAATTATGGGAGAAGTACACATTAATGAGGGACTGACTATATTTTCCTTAAGTGGAAAGTGTATTTAAAAGGAGAAGGTTCCTAGAGCTTTTGAAGTCAGAAGTTGTTAAACAGTCAGCAGCTGGAAATTTAAAATTCCTTCACATCACGGCTCTGTGATCAATAGGGATTAAGTCAGACAGGACCTTTCAAAGCTTCTAGCCTTATTAACAAATAGGTATCTGAAACACAGAGGCACTGCTGGAGGCATCTGTGAGACCTTGGTGCCAAGAGAGAGGCAAGGGGAGAGAGCATTGAGGCAGAGACATGAACATCATATCAGGCTGACTCACCTACAGCCACAGAAACCCACCTGGATTCTCACTGCCCTGCTTTTAATGCTATCTCCTGATCACATGCCAGTCTGAAGAGGAGGTTTTCTGCCAAATTTCCAGACACCTTGCTCCTAAATGTGCCATTATGGTACTCATTTCCCATCAGGAGCTCTCCATTGTGGTGGTTGGTAGAAGGCACTTGGCTTCCTTGTTGCTGACAGTATTTTTTTGCTTTGCAAAGAAGAGGCTGTCTGGGCCTCCTGGAGGGTGTTGGGCTCTGGGACAAAGTTCTGTGGGATACCAGAGCAGGCAGAGGCTGCCAAGGACAGGGGTCAGCCCATGCCCGCCCTGCAGGGAAGCTCCCTGGTAGCTGCTGCAGCTCAGATGGTCATCGAGGTAAAACCAGTTCTGGAAGCAAGACCCACCTGTGGGCAGGGAAGGCAGAAACAGCTGCTTTGCATTTGCTCCATTTGAAAAGTTTAATGTCCCTGGTTTTGTTCTAATAAATAAATTTTAAAAAGAGAACAATTGATCTGAATACCTCTTTATCTTTTTCTATTTCTTGCTCCTTTTTTTTTTAATCAAGGAAAGAGAAAATAAATTATTTCCTGACAGTTTTCCATTCAGTTTAGACTGAAAAAGCATTAGGTCCTAGGCTTCTCTCCATAGAGGAGATGTCCAGGCAGCAATTCTATAAAAGAGGAGCAAAGATTAAGAGCTTTGCCTTGATCAGATCAGAAATCAATTTCTTCTTCTTGTAGGATCCTTTCTATTTACCAATTTTGCAGTTTTACTAGAGTAATAAATAAGCTGCCTTTTGAAGAAAAAAAAAATTCCTGCAAAATTAAGAAATCCATTCCCTTTCTTTGTTTCACATCTAGCAGGTGCAAGCTACCAAAAGATATTTCCTTCTCAGCAGACACTATATCCGAACACTGCGGTTTCATTTACAATACTTCCTGCATGAGTGAGCTTAGCCCTGCTGTTGCCACATCTTTGGATTTACGATGTGGTCAACAGTTTGTTATTTTCTTCTCTGCCTTCCAACTGCCTTTGCCTCACTCGGGTGCTGCAGGAGGCCGAGGTGAGTTGTGGCCTCTGGAGACTGCTGTGCATCCTCCCCAAGGGGCAGCCTGCCCCGGGAGCCGCAGGTGTGTCGGGCCAGAGAGGCACTGCAGTGACGGATGGCTGAGATGAGCAGAGCCCAGAGCCCCAGCCTGCTGTCCCCGGCACAGCCTCGTCACTTTGACGAGCGCAGAAAAATGTTTTATGTTGCTGTGAAAGGAACGGACACGGCTGGAGATTAATCACTGCGGATTCATCTTGGCATGACGCCACCAGTGCGTACAAACGGAGCGCTGAATGCTCAGCGTGCTGTTCTGGCTGAGCTCTGACCTCCTGGCGCGGTGCTGCATCGGGCATTTCCGATGCTCCACGCGGCACCACCACCTGCACTGCTTGAGGTGGGTGAAAACCACTCAGCCTGACACTGCAGCCTGCCCTCCGAGGGCCTGGCACCCAGCGAGGGCCCGGCACCCAGCGAGGGCCTGGCACCCAGCGAGGGCCCGGCACCCAGCGAGGGCCTGGCACCCAGTGAGGGCCTGGCACCTGGCACCCAGCGAGGGCCTGGCACCCGGCACCCAGCAAGGGCCTGGCACCCAGCGAGGGCCCGGCACCCAGCGAGGGCCCGGCACCCAGCGAGGGCCTGGCACCCGTGGGCTGGGTGCTGAGCTCCACTGGTGGCTGCTTGGCTCGGCAGCACGTGGATGTGGAGCACGGTGTGACGCTTCAGGATGTGACTGCACTGACCACACCAACCACGCCAGGCTGTGCCTGTTCAGTACCAGTTCAGAAAGGACACCTCTCTGACAGCATGGCACTTGCCTCAGGGAAATACAAACACATGGAAAACACCACCTGTGGGAGCCTCCCCTTTGCCCACTTCACTCCAGGTCAGCTTTCCACAGCGGGAGACCACAGCAGGAGGAGACAGGAAGTCCTGCATCCCTGTCAGAGCAACAGGAAGGAGATCTGGATGAGTAGACCTGGGTCTCTGCCTCACATTGTGCAAAAGTAGAATGAGTACTAGAATATTATGGAAATTGGATCAAATGGGGAAATGCTTTTTTTGTGCATATCTTTTTTTTTTCCCATTCCTCTCCCCAGCCTAGCAAAATGACAGACTCCTACAACATTCAAGCTTCCTGAGGATGCCTTTATCAGCCAAAACAGGGATTGTTTGCAACATTCCTGTCTTTCCCTCTGCCACATCACATTTATTGGCTGGCTCAGTTTCCACTGCCATGTGCTGTTCACTTCTCCAGCAGAGGAAATGAGCAGCACACAGGCTAGGCAGGAGAACAATATTAAAGAAAGAATTGAGAACCATTTCATGCAAATTACCCTGGGATCAGATGGAGCCTAGCCACTGCTCCCCATCTAATATAATTTTTGTTTTTAAGAAGTATCTAAATGCTGGGAGCAAATTTCAAATGTTCTTTGTACTTGTCCCCAGGGTGGGTCAGACAATACAAAGCAAACTCCCACATGCTCTGCCCCAAAGAGGCTGCACTCTGATTTCCTCCTGCCCTGAGAAGTAGGTATCATTTGTTGCTCAAGCATTTCAAATGCCAAATGTGGCAGGATTTGTTTTATAAAATTCAGCAGTACTGCTGAGAAATCAGCTCTGAATCTGAGATATGTTCTTTTCTTTGATCATTTCCTCTCTGTTGCTAAACCTTACAACCATTTTCAGCATCTGGAGAGTTTCTTGGTTGGGTTTCATGGGACTAGACCTCAGGAAACCACAGAGTTCATCTCCTTCCCCAGGGAAAGTGTGGGTAACAAAGTCATCCCTGACAAATGTTTGCTTTTTTAAAAACCTTCCTAAGATAGAGGTCTTGTAGCCTTCTCAGGTGAGTCATCTGAGTGTTTCATAATTGCAGAAAATATACACAGCATCTTGGGAAAATCTCCATAATATCACTTCAATCCCATTCTACCATCTGCTTTGGCTTTAGTAATGACATCTCTCAGTGTCAGGGAAAATCTCTGACTCAGTATTTGCAGGACAATAGCACACACAAGTATCAGTGCAGTGAGAAAGCTTCCAGGAACAAGTGGATTTAGAGAGATTTGCTGAGCTTTCATTGTGAGGTTAACTCTGGATATAAGAAGAAAACACAGAGGAACTGTCAGGTATCAGGAGAGCTGAGTTAGACAGAGAGGTGTG
This sequence comes from Climacteris rufus, assembly GCA_013398175.1. Taxonomy (NCBI): domain Eukaryota; kingdom Metazoa; phylum Chordata; class Aves; order Passeriformes; family Climacteridae; genus Climacteris; species Climacteris rufus. The sequence goes on along the minus strand of VZRZ01004378.1, from coordinate 154,467 downwards.
CAGTGATGTAAGAACAGAGAAGTCCTGTCCTGACAGGCATCATTATCCACTGGGAGGTATGACCTTACACTGGGCAGCTGCAGCACTCAAATGTCAGCCTGTCTGGTCAGAGAGTCAGGACAGGCCTTTCTACAAAGTAGGTGTCTGAGGTGTCAGCCTACTGGGAACCAGACAGGAACTGGCCGCTCCTCAGAGCACTAAACACCATCAGAGGAGCGCTGAGGACGTTCACTCATTACTGACATGGGCTGATCTTGAACCTCTGTGGTGGAAGGGAAAACACCTCTGAGTCATCCCAGCTCTGTTTACTGTTAGCAGGGAGTGCTGAGAAGGTAGAGCCTCCGCGGTGCTGCTGCCACAGAGCCACATTCAAATGGCCCACGCTTTGCAGAGCAAATAGAAAGGCTGCTGCGGCCAGGAATTTCCTAGTGGGAAATGGTTCAGAGCAGAGGGAGGCTCACTGTGGTTTCAGTTTGCGTGTTCCATCGGCTTTCATCTCCAGCAAGTGCTCCTGCGTGCCCAGTTCTCAGGAATATATGTATTATGGTACATAATTTAACTTCTCTGGCAGGTAGATCAGCTGGGTTCCCCTCTCAAGCACTCAGACAACCAGAAGGGTTGCTGCCCCTCACTCAGGAGTTCCCAGTCCCAGCTGCTTCCCAGAGCAGTGGTTGCTGCCTCACAACCTTTCCTCGTTGCTCAGGTCCCAGGGGAGTGGACAACTTTTCTCCTCACAAACCATTCACATCCCCCCTGATCTGTCCCATGTCCCTCATCCCCCATCAGCTCTGGATGCTGAGTCTCACCCGGATCAAAGCCAGACCTGTGGATCCAGGGCTTGATCCCAGCTAGAAAAGAAAAGGAAAGTCTCAGCAACACTGAGGCAAGAGACAGCAGGCACCTTGTGTCCTATTCACAATCGCACAAGGGTGCAGCTTTATTTTTTTAAATACGCTGTTTTAAAAGTCCTCTCACACAGAGAGGATTTTTTAATAAAATAGTATTTGAGGAAAGAATAAAGCTGGGATTTTGTTGAGGCCAGAGGGCCTAGATAACACTACTGAGTAATGAAACAGTGCTCAGCTAACCTAATGGGCTTATCTGGATGGTCTGTGGGTTTCCCTTTGTCTCCAAGCCAGAACTTGAGAAAACACCTGCAGCAAAAATCTTATCTGCACTCTTCAGTTTTCTTCCCTCCCTCATCTCCTGCATAGTGTGTTATAAATAGTTTCTTTCCCTCCTCCCACTATCCCATTTATCAGCACAGCACTGGTTTTGTTAAAATAATGCTACATCTAGAACTAGGCTCCAAGCCTATTTGGCCAGATTTGTAAGTATTATAAATTTCTTTTGTTCAGCAAAAAGAAATGAAATGGGAGTAAATCTGTGAAAGAGCTTGAGGCTGACACCCTGACCCAGCTGGGATCGTGCACCATCACCATCAGCTCTGGCAGTTCATCTGAGCAGGGGTGGCACTGGGCTGCTGTGAGACCCTCTTGGGTGGCAGGGCCCACCCAGATACAACACAGATGGAAAAAGGCAATAATCAAATCCCAGGAGGGGACTCTGGCTGCTTAGCAGAAACTGAAGGAAATTTTGAGTAAACCAGAGCAGGTTTTGTTGGCCTGGAAAACACAAGGATGCCTGAGATGTTTGCAGGTGGCTCATGAGGAAAGACTAAACAGGGCATGTACCTGACTGCAGAGAAAGCAGATCCCCAGCTGTGTTTCACTGGAGAGGGAAAGGAGGGATGCATGAGAGGATAAAGCAGAACTCCAGGCCCAGACACAGGTTTGGAACAAGGGTGACTCCAGCCTGATGACCCTGGGAAGGGAAAAACAGGTACTTGGGTCCTGAAGCAGAAGCTACAAGAATAAGATGGTGTTTCAGGTACATTTATGAAGGGGAGAGCAAGAAGAAGAGGACAGAGGATGTTAGGAAGACGTACAAACAGAAGAACAGCTGACTATGCACACCCAGAAACAGATCTGAGGTGGGATGTACCTCACTGTACTTTAGAGGCATCTCTCTGTTCCCCCTCATGGTGACTCTGGGCTCCCTTTACAGTCACAGGAGAGAAAAGGCCCATTTACAGAATGATTCATCTGACCTATTTTAGACATTTACTCTGGCATACAATGACTCATGTCCTTGGGGTGCCCATTTCTTTCCTATAAACAAGAGTCTAGACAAGTAACTCAGATGTAGACATTCACAATTAGATGTCTACGTTTGGACAGATGAATTCTGCCTCTAATGTTCAACCAGAAATCAGCCTACAAGCTCTGCCAAAGACAGCTCTGGTTGATAGCCACAATAGGGAAGAGAAACAGGGTCATTCATTCTTTTTGATGGTGCGTGGCTCCCTGCACAAAGCGCTGAAAGCACTTGCTGAAAGATTAACCATCCTGTGAAAGGCTGTGAGAGCTCTCCTGGAGCAGCAGCAGGGACCAGTAAAAGCAGATTCATTATTGCAACTATTTTTCTTACCTGTCCGTATGTCTAATTAACTGGTGTCAGATCCTTTTTCAATCAAAGTCATTTGGCAAAAGGAAACACAAATCAAACGAGCTTAGCATGGGATCTCCTCTCAGGGTGGGTGGGTAACAGGACAGACGTGCATCTGGCCACTGGCTTCCACTCTCCCAGGCCTGAGAGGCCACAAGAAAAGCTGGTGGCAAGTGTGGCAAGTCTCTTGCTAATCCCAAGGGTCCTTTCTGCTGTCAGCAGAGCTGATGCTGTGCTTTCCAACGTGGGGCTCTCAGAAGCTCCTCAGGGCTGGGGGTAGCTGGCAGGATCCTGTGATGCTTTAGGAACCAATAATCTGGACAAGTAAGGTCAGACCACTGGGAAGACTTTTTGTTTTGACAGTTTTAAAGTGTTTCTCATTTCAGCCTGTCAGTCTGAGTTCCTATGGCTCATACATTCACACTGGCTGTGTCTCCCTCAACAACTTTGAACTCACTGAGCAATTTCAGCCAAATCTGACAGAGGTAACAGCCTCAGAGACAATTCAGTTCCTCAAAGGTTCACAAAAATAAACCTCCACTTGAAGGAGAGAGATGTTATGAGTAACCTCAACTGAACTAAAGGCTGCAGCATGAGCTTAGCCTTGAGAATCAGCACTAGAGAGTTCTCAAGGGAAAGAGCCATTGCAGACCCCTCAGGCCCCAACCCTGGGGACAGTTTACCTGACCTCCTCAGCAACCCAGACACACCACCCCAGAGCCAACCAGGCTCGGTTAAACCCAGCAGCCTCAGAGTGCCATGGTTATTCTCCAAGCGCTTTTGGTAACAATAATTTGAAGATTCAGCACACAAAGTCATCTCAAATTTGAAAAAAAGCAGTCCTGTTTTAATGTTGCAACTGCAGTTTCAAATGGTAAATTCAGGATTGTCTCACAGAGCTGTGCTTTGGCAGGGAAAGGTAAGCATTTTCTGAGTTAAAGAGTGCCATAGGAAGGTTGCTCAGCAGCTCCTGCGCTTGAGACAATGCTTCCTGGGCAGCATTTCCCAGGGAAGCACCATCCCTGCCGAGCCTGGGCAGGGAGCACAACACAGCCCTCACTGCTGGCACCAGCCAGCCCAAGCCCCTGCCCCAGCTGGGGATCCAGGAGCTGCTGTCCTTCCCACACCCCACTGAACAGGGCCAGTTCGGGGGCTGTCACCTGGTTCCTGGTGCCACCGAGCTTCAGCTCTGCTCTGTGTCCCTGAAAGCTCCCTGGGGGCCCTGCCGACAATTTGCAGTGACTGGAAGAGAGGACTCACAGCTCAGCAGAAGCTCCAGGGAACTCTCTTGCTTCCCTCTGATAAGGGGTGAGTGGACAGGAGGCTGCTGGCACCGTATCTACAAACTGGGGCATGGGCCAGGGAGTTATGTGGAGGGAAGCTGGAAGGCAGACACAGCTCTCAGGCTGACACCATGGGAGCCAGGCTAATTGGGCTCATGGGGTTGCCATGGCTGTGGATGAAAAGGAAAAGTTCTGCGTCAGCAGGAACTTTGCACACTCTGGGCCAACTTCTCCATGGCTCAGTCCCCAGTGAGAGCCAGGTGCCTGGCTGTAAGTGCAGCCCTGCTCCCAGAGCCTTGGGATGCAGGGAATCAACCCTGAGTCCCAGCTGGGTGGTCCTCATGCAGGGTGGCTGGGTGCCATTCCCTCTGCATGCCAAAGGGACTGGCCTGCAGGAAAAGAGCAGCTGGAGAGCGAGGAAAAAATGGATCCCTGCCACAGCACCAAGCAGAGCCGTGGGCACCTCCAAGCCAAGGCTGGGAGACAGCAGAAAGCAGAGCTCTGTGTGTTCCCCTCTGGGCCAAGTGGTGGGAGCAGCACCACATCTGTCAGGTCAGTGTCAGGTTCTCACTGTGAGGAGCAGGGGGTCCTCAGCCCATACAAAACCCACAACTTCTGGGCACTGCAGAGCCATGAGCTGTGAGAATGAGGACTGGGAGGGAGGAAATCTGCAGCATCATCTGATTTCTGTTGTCACCTCTCAACCCTCCCTTTCCTTTCCCATACCATCCCAAGCTGTAGCACTTGCAGAAGCCCCCAGACAGCTCTGTTGTCCCAGAGGAAGCAGTGGCTGTAAATGCCAAGCACAGAGCTCCATCTTCCTCAGTGGCTGCCCCTTGCCATAGTGCAGCAATCCAGCCTTGCACAGCCAGTCCCTGGAAAATTCCTCCAGGCTGCCCCTCTGGTGACCCCCAAGTGATGAGTTTTTATTCCCTGTCTGACTTTATCACTCCCACAAGTGGCAGAAGCCAGAAAAGACCAGAAATGCGTGCTTGCACTGGGCTGCCACAATTTTGGCAAAATCAAAACGGCATCAGAAGTAGAGGTCTGACTCCAAAGGAAGGAGCACATAAAAAGTTCCAGACATCCTGAAGTGCTCAGACAGCTAAGGCAGGCTGTCGGCCACTCTGAGAAAACACAGATAAGCCAGAAACCCCCATTTCCCTCTTGCCAGAGCGCTGTGAGTTGGAGGAGAATTCAGCCACTCCACAGCCAGAGCTGCTTGCTTGCCAGAAACTCCTCACCAGCTATAGGGGAACAGCGGCTGGAGGGGAGAGACTCCTTCAAGGTACCACTTAGATCATTTAGACACACACCAATCACACAGACATCAACTTATTTTCCATACATCTGCTTCCCCCCACAGCACAGCTTCTCCTGCAGTTCAAGCAGCACGAGTGGTGCATCTCGCTACCTCATTTATTTTAAATGAGATTTATGTTGCTATTACAGAAACAAACCTGTCTCCCTTTCACAGCCATAACGTTAATGGACAGAACCGAACCCCCAAAGAGTAGCAGGCTCTCTCACCAGCTCTGCAGCAATGCTGTTCCAGCCCGAGTGGCAGAGGGACTGAAGGTCACACCTCATCCAGTGGAGCTCTTGCAGATGGGTCCGTAGGCCCAGCTCTCCCTGGTACCGTCTGTTCCCAGGTGGCATCGCCACCTCTGACAGCACATCAAAGCTGCAGAGCATCCTCTGAACCCCAGAGGAGCAGTGAGCTCTGCCCAGGCAGGGCAGCCTCAGTGGCAGAACCTGCCCGTGGGGAGCAGAGCTCCGGCGGGTTCGTGTGGGAGACTCTGCCTCTGCAGCAGTGGCTTTTAATGGTTTCTTGCACACTGCTCTGCTGATTGATGGCTTACCAGGAGCTGTTAACGCAGCAATATCCCGGCCCTATTTACAGACATCTCTGCACATTTACTTTGTCACAAGTAAACTCTGCACACGGCAATAAAGCTTAAGGTAATGACTTCTTCAGCACAAAGCCAGCAATTTCCTGTCAGCTTGGTTTACAAATGGCCAACTCCGGGCTTAATTTTCAACCGTGGCTCCAAGGATGGCTATGCAAAGTGGGTGCGAGGGGAGGGAGAAACTCCAGACTGTGCCACTCTGACCGTGGCAGCTCTGTTCTGAAGGGTGAACAGGATGGCACAAATCCACCCCGTGCTCCCGTCCTTGCCCACGGTCACGGTGTTTTGTTGTCCTTCCATCAGCAGGAAAGCAAGTGAATGGCAGCCCCCAGCCTGAGGTGAACTCCCACATGTTATTGTAGTTATGCACCCTTCTCAAAGCCAACTTTGCTGAGAAGACAAGGGGAGAACACAGTGGGTTTCCTCTCCAGAGGTCTTTCTGCAGGAGAGGCACTGAGCCAGGCATCTCATCCCACCTCCTACAGTATCCTGCAGCAGTCCCCGTGTGACCTGGGTGGGCACTGTGACCACACTCCATCTACCATGCACGGGGCATTCCATCATTTCCAGAAACAGAACAGCTCATCAGCCTGAACAGGCCTGTGAGTGTCTGTGTGGGCTTCAACACCCTTCTCTGGAGCAAAGGGAAGCGGGGCAGCGAGGCCATAAAGGGCTGCAGATAACCTGCACACACTCCCTCCAGGCACCTCAGTGCCAGCATCAAGGAAAACAAAGCGAGTGTTGCTGCTCTCTCCTGCAGCATCAACCTTCACGTGCTGAAACTGTGCTAAACATCTCCAGCCTCCTTCTATAATTAGTGCAGAGAGAGGATGTCTGAGAAGAGGAGTCTATTTTAGGTGTTATGAGTCACCTTCCAGAGACGTGGATCTTTTTTTTTGCACTGACCATATAGAAAGATCTGAAAGTAGATGCTTAAAATAGACGGTATAAATATGCATTGAAAGCTGGGAGCATCCTGCCCTTTAACTGGGTTATGATGTTCCTCCTTACCAAAGGGTGTGAAAACACTTTGTCACACTGAAATCTAAACTGCTGCACCTAGGAGGGCTGTCAGCAGCCAGCTCAGGTACAGGGGGACGAGATAATACTGGTGGAGTTTTTCCAAACCATCCTGATCCAGCATCCTCATCCCAGTGGAAAAGAGCAAACTACCCTGCCCTTGCTTTGCTGTGGGCCTGTCTTGCTTTCCAGAACAGACACTGAACTGTGAGAAAATGGCTTTGGCATCATTGGAAAGAAGGGGAAAGTTAATATCTTTCCATCAGTGAAAAAGGGGTCAAAAAATCAAGAGCTGTTCTTGGCTCAATCTCCAAAAGGCAGGTCTATATGTAATGTTTTCATTTTGAGCTGTGGCTAAAAGGTGAAGAAAATAAAGATAGGAAAAGGCATCCTCTTGATGCATTAAGGGAATGGCTGCAGTGAAGCTTCAGAGGCTTTCCATATTGCAGCCCAAGGTTTAGGGGCTTCTAATTTTCCTCTCATCCTCCTAGTGTTTCTAATTTTTCCCACTTAATGTCCCTCTACCATTTCACAGCTATTTCAGACATAAAAATTGTGTTACTTAAAGGAATCCCTTGTGTTTGCAAGAGCCCAGTCTTTAATATTTTTTGCTTATTCTTATTGAGATCTCGCTCCCGTTGTTTAATTTCTACCTTGAAACCCCTCAGCCTCCTGTTTCCATTATGAGCTGTTGTAATTGTTCCTTTTTTCTGCCCTTTCCAACTCACCCTCCTTTAAAGTTAGTCCTTTAGCCTCCCAGCTTCCATGAAGGTTCCCTCAACCCTTTCTGTAAATACTTCAAAGCTTTAGAGAATGAACTGTGCTTCAGCTCTGCATCCTCTTAAACAGCTCACTGAATATGCTTCTTGTTATTTTTAAGAATCTGTTAGAATTAAACCCCAGTAAGAAATCTGCCACCATTGTGGGGGAGAGCACATTAATCAAAGACACAAGCTTCTCCCCAGCTGCCTGGGCAAGGCCCAGCCTGAGATTGATAAATTGCACCTGGAGGTAACTAATAAATCTGAGAAGTCATTTGCTTTTTATGAACAGGAGCGGCGGGAGATCCAGCTGCCAGAGGAATTTGGGTGGAAGGAGAGCGGTGCCTGGAGCCCCCAACGCGTCCCTCTTCCCATTCCCCCGCTCACTGTGGCACCTGATGTCCACCCCTGACCCACTGCCAAGCACAGCGCTTGGATGGGCAATATTTAAATGAATCCCTGGGTTTTTTCCGAGGCACAGGGCAGGAGCGCAGCCCGAGCATCCCTCTGGCAGCACGGAGCTGTGGGTGGTGCCAGCCCAGCCAAGCACAGCATCAGCCACCCTGGGGAGCAGGGAAGGAGGCACTGGACTAAAGCACTGCCCTAAAGCACTGCCCAGCAGTGCTTCATCCTGCCAGGGGCTCTGACAACTCGAGACACTTCCTCCATCCATGCCTGCCCGTGCTGGAGGAGAAATGTTGCTGCTCTCAGTGTCGGTGCAGCAGAGAACATCCTCCCGAGGGGCAACGCTGGACTTGGATGTGACATCCTGAGACTCCCCTGCTCCTGTCACCCAAATGTCAACACCTTCCTCCCCCACTGGGGCATGAGCAACTGTCCCCACTCCCCCCCAAGCAGGGGCTCAGACAGAGCCACCCCTCATGCTACAGCCTCAATACCCAGCACTGGGGCTCTGCTTTCTATCAACATTACCATGATGTGCATGTCAAATAACCATTCCATGGGAAACTTCCTCTAACTAATGTCAAAATCAGCATTTGACTGTTACCTCAGAAGTTTAGGAAACATATTCATAGCCTTCCTTGGTTGGAAACAATTTTATGGTGCCCATGTAATAAAAATCTGCAAAAAATAGGATAAATCATTAATTACACACCTGACCCCAGACATTACTGCAAATTATTCTGTTCAGAAGCACGGGATCAGTGAAAACCCATCTTCTGTAGTACTGCCCAAAATGTCATTTCCTGTTTTTTCCAGGTCCCAAACTCCCATGATAAGCAGCCTTTCATACCCGTGCACTGCACAGAACTGAACCCAGAGCTGCTAGAAAACACACACACCAACCACCTACGCTGCAGAGACCCAGAAGGGAGGATCAGACAGGATGTGATCACAGGAGAGATCATACAAGACATGGGTTAAGATGTTTCCTCCCTCCCCCTTCCTTTTCTTTTCATGTGAACATCATTAGGGCAGCCTGGAAGAGCTTTCCTGACACAAGCAGTGGTTTTTCCAGAAAGCCAGGACCATGCACAGGAGCCCCAGGGCAGTGGGGCTGAGCTCCTGGGCACAGGAGGAGCAGTCTGCTGGCATCCTCTTGATCCATCATGGGAAACAAATGCTTTTTCCTGATACATTAGAGCACAATTTAGACATTGAACTTCAGATCACAAAGCTGCATTACAGCCTGTATTTTCCCACTGACTTCACTGCAAGAGAGGATCAGAAACACATTTGGAAATTCAGAAGTGTTTGGGGTCAGGCACTCCTTGCCGAGAAAGAGGCAATCCTTATCCTGCTCCAGGATTTGCTGGCCTCTGCCAAGGCCTGATTCATTGAACATCAAAAAGTATCTCTGCTATTCAAGTGTCCCTTTTTCAAAGTCAATCTCTCTCTGGGCTGGGAGGATGAAAGAAGAGTCTTTCCTGCACCTCTCAGTACCACACCTGGGGATAAATACCTGCCCTCCGCTGGGGCACTGTGCAACACATCCCACTCATCCAGAAACTCACAGAGACACAGCAGGTCAGGATGCCACATCCAGTGGAAGCCCTCACAGTGCTCCTGGGCCCTGTCCTACATCCACACCACACCCATCAGCGTGGAACATCAACCCCAAATCCACCCCCTTGGTCATAATCAGCAGCTGTGACTTTTATTTTCCCTTTCATACACAGGGCTGCTCTGATATTATTTTGCAACACGGGCTGTGTATCACATCAGAGGGGAATTACTTACTGCCAATTATTACATTAAAGTTCAAGTGGAACGATGTACTAATTGTCTTGTTATAGCTATTAAAGCTCTGGTGTGCAAGCAAGTCACTCTTCAGATTATCTGCATCCTGGATGGTGCCACATGAAGCATAACACAATCTGCTAAAGAAGCAATTGCTGATAAGTCATAGCCTCTTTAATAATGTGTACATTAGATAACCTTATATTTTATGTAAATATAATAAGTTATATATATAAAGAATAGAAGCTTTCAAGTTCAAGGTTTTCTGGGGGCTTTGCAAGCTCCTGGAAGCAGCTGCTCTCTCACTGCCAAAGTAAAAGGGCTTACACTGTACTGACCAAATCCAAACTTTTAAAAAGCACCAAATACAGCAAGAAGTACCACTCTAGTAAGAAGGGGAGAGGAAACATCTCATCTCTTCCCAACATTACACTGAGGGTTGGCAGCAGGCCAGCCCAGGCATTTCAGAGATCCCTGCCTCCCCTGGGGTCTGATCCTTTTCTGGAGGGTTTTGGACGTGTGTACAAGGGAAGCTGGGTGAGATTTCATGCAGCTCTAAGCTGTCTCTGGCATCCTTGCAGGGAGCTAATTCACTTCCTTTTAAAGGGCTTAGCAGGTAGGCAAATGTGTGAGCTGCTCCAGGGGCTTCCAGCCACAGGGGAGCGAGGTGATGCGAATGGCACCATGGTTTTCTTGCAACCGGGGGAAGAAAAGAGCCTGCTGTCTCCCTGCTTCCCACCATGGGGATCAAAGCAGCCTCCTGGATCATGGTCAGATGCTCAGCTGGAGCCAGCTCTGCTGTCCACACATTGCATGAAGGTGTTGAGATATTAAAATGAGGTAACTAACTATTCCCTCATGGCAATGTGTACAAAAGGCAGGATGAAAGGACAGAATGAGATAAAAATCAAGTTTAAAAGGCAGCTACAGGGTTTTATCCTCAGTCAGGTTCATGTACAAGCCCTCTTGTAACGTCTTATACCATTTTTCTGGAGCTCCAGCTCTATTCCCTGCACACCTCTCATAGACTGCCTCTGGGGTAAGGCCATTCCCTGGCCAGATACACACAGAGGTGCTTTATAGCTGAGAGACAAATCCAGCTTCCAAACATACAACTCAGGCCAGCAGAGTGGGATCTGTGTCTAGAGAATGCCTTCCCAAACTGGAGGCCATTTGGACACAGAAAGACCTGAAGCAAATTGGAGATGAAGCAAAGAGCACCAAGTCCCCAGCCCGAGGAGGGGGTACCTCTGTGACCCTGTGGTGTTCACCAGGTACCTCTGCTCCTTGCACAGCTCATCACATCAGCAGATACCTCCCTCACTACTGTGTGACCAGAGCAAGAACAAAGATCTAAGTCTTTATTTCTTGAGTTGCTCCTTCCCTGGTTCAGGTTGAGGATGCCAGCACAACAAACACTGTTGGCGTTGGATGGCTGAAAGTTTTTAGGGATTAAAGGAAATAACATGGAGAAAGAATCTCCTCTCTATGCCAGAAACACACACAGCCAAAAGCTTTTCACAATGCAGCAGAGCATGAGGATTTGGGGGGCCTATTCTAACACCCTGTAAAGGCAGTGAAAATATTTTCTGATTATTCCAGTGCGCCCAGCAGAAGAAAGTGTAGCTCTTAAAAAGTCCTTTAACCTTAAACTTTTTGAGACCCAATCTGTTCAGACTGCTACTTCTGTGTTTTTTGGGAGGAATGATTGAGAAGAAGAGGCAGATAAGAGCTGAGTTTAAAAAAATGACCGTTGTTTTCTTTATGACTATTTGAAACTGTAGCTTCATGTTATCAATTCCTTGGCGTGGTGCAGCTTGGTACCAGCTAGGACTGTGCAGGCTGGCTGGTCTCACCACCAAAGTGTGATCCTTTTAGTTTTTATAGCATCAAATCAAAGGGAGTGCAAAGAAATGAACTCATTTTGGCATAATTTTTAATAAGACATATGAAAAAAAGTGTGAGCAGTAAGTAACATTTTACAGAGGCAGTAATGAGAGATTCAATAAAACTCAGGTATAAACAGGAGCTCCTCTATACTGCCCAAGTTAAACTCTAGTCTGAATGCATTTTATGGAGACTATGCATCATGCTAGACATAAATTACAACTAAAAATAAGCAACCTTTTGCGAGGAAATAACACTGCAAGCTAACCAAACAGATGGCTTCCCACAATTTCAGGCCCAGTTTTGTCTTTCTGGTGGCCTGGGTCCCCCTGCAGCACATGGGGCCCTCTCACAAGAGCCCACACCCGTGTGGTTCTCTGCAGGATGAAGGTGCCTCTGCCGAGCCCCTGTAAATCCGAGGTGATCTGGAGCAGACACAGCTCCTGTGAGCTCTGAGAAAGGCAGCAAAGCCTCCCAGAGCCAGCAGGGCTCCTGCTGGTCCCTCTGTGGTGTGAGAGGAGAGCAATGTGCCAGCAGCCCCTGCTAACCCAGCGGGTTCGCATTAGAGCCCCGCAGGGACACACCAACACCAACACCAACACAATTACACCCGGCCTGGGCTCCTCACCAACCCATCCCCTACCAGCCAGCAGAGCTGCGGCTTCCAAACCTGCCAGGGGAAGGAAAACACCACCAAATAGATTAGCTCCACAGTTGGGCTCTTAATTATGGGTCATTTAGTTCAGTTAATCAATAGGCAGACTTCTTTAACCGGCTAATTATGCCAAACTGCTTCCACAATGAGCAGGTTTGCTGCTGGTTGTTAACCATGAAGGGATAATATTTCACTGTAAAGATAAGAACGGTCCCAGCCCTCAGACAAATGCTTTGCAGTCACCGGCTGCAATTTAACCCCTTCCACACCAAACAGAGACTTAGAGCTGGAACAAAAAGGTACCAGCATCATTGGCTTCTGGGGCTAAACCATCAGGGGAAATACGGCCCTGAGTGAATCGCTCAGATCATTTACTCTCCAACTCTCTCCTTGGTCAGGCTAAACAGGAGCTAAAAATTATCTATGCAAATCAACCAGCTGAACTTCTTGGTGGCAGCCCAGATAAACCCAACCAGCCTCTGCTGCCGCTCAGGCTGGGAATGTAATTCCCTCCTTTGCTTTGCCAGGCAGTTGTATGAGACAGCCTGTCCCAGCTGAGGCAGGAGCTGGAGAGCCAAGCCACATCCTCCTTCCAGAGCCTGGAAGAGCAGATCAGCATGCGGAGGAGGTGGTCTAGGCCCTCGTTTGTCAAAACAGATAAAAGGCCAAGACAACCTCTTGTTACTTGTAGTTGTTTAGAAAAAATAATGGATTTTGTTGCAAACTTGAAGAACTGATTACTGGATTCAAGGCCTCTGTTGAGGTCATCAAATAGTTATTGCAAGATAAGGGCTGAGTGATAGCAGAAGTTCATAGCTGAATTTCCTGGCTATTTGTTTTAACAGAACAAAGCCATCTGTGCTCAGGATTTGCTGGCAAAGTGCTTTAACTGAAGAATCACAGCAAGCTGGGAGAGCACCCTCCAGAGCACCCTCGGGGATGCTGCTTCTGGCAGGCTGGGGTCTCCTCTCCCCCTGCTGGGGCTTCAGACACCCCTCACCTGGAGGGCTGCACCCCCAGTGCCAAGGATAGCTGGGGACTGTCCTCAGTGCTTCTGCTGACTTCTGCATGCCTGCAATGCCAGGCACAGTTCCTGTCCTACCTGTATCCCCTATTTGTATTTCCCCTTTTTAACACCCATCTGCTGGCAAAACAGAGCTTGGCTTTTGCTGCCTGAGAAAGCCCACTAATAAAGCATTACTGCAATAAAGAAATGCAAATACAAGCCCTGGCCTTAAGCATTGGCTAAAAATTTATCTCCCTGGAAAAGTCACACTGTTGTGACTTAACCCAGGATGACTAATACCGGTGATACTGTCTTAAAAACACAACTGAAAGCAACAACTACCTACACCAGTTGTATCAGCCATCTTTATGAGGAGGATAGCTCAATGATAGGAGCATTCAGAACAACTTCAGAATTAATCACTGTGTGTCTGATTGAGCCCATCACACCAGCACAAAACTTGCTTTTCTACAAATCTTAGTAACAGGGGAAGTTTGAAATGGACTGCCTGGGGTAGCACAGTAGAGGATGGTTCACAAGCTGCCTCTGCCACCTCTGTTCACATCTCTGACGACCTTTCTGGGACCACTTCACTGCATTCTCAACCATGACCTCAATAGCTACAAGAAAGAAGACTTCTGCAGATAGAAGTTTCACCTTTGCTCCCCATCACCTTCTTTTTGGCACATGAAGCTGTATTGTTTTCCAGGGAAGCAAGGCTTTAACTTCAACATTTGTCTGCCATCAGCTTTTTCTGAAATATGTTGTTGAAGTGCAAGGTTTATGTAAGCTTTACAGTTTTAGATGCTATTTTCTAACCTCCTAAAAGATTGCAGTGTTGACTGGAAAAAAATGGAACACAGACTTATAGAAAAACAGGCATTGCTGAATCACAAAAAAATCTTTAAAAAGCAATAATGTTTGTAGCCTGAAGTGTATCAGTTGCAGCATTTTCTTGTTGAAGAACAAGGTGCTGAAAACGGGCAGCAGTCAGATTCCAGGGGAGCTTGGGCAGAACTGCAGGATCAGATTCTAGGCTAATTCCATGTTTACTCTGGAAAAAGTGCTATTGAGATTTAAACCCACTATTTCTAGTACTATAAAACATCATACATGCCCACATGCAACTGATTTATTAAACTTTAGTGCATCTGCCAGGAGCAGGAATGTCAACCTAGAAATTGGGAAACAGAAGCTTAATGGTTTCTGCTTAAAAAAAATAAAATTACAACTGTTTTTACCCAGATGACGAGGAAAACAATGGGGTAAGGGGTATTCCTTTGGGACACGTAGTGCTAGATTGCAGATGTGATTCACAGAGACATTCAATCAGATGGCACATCAAAAGCAATGGTAAATTACACGTCTTCAATAAAAAAAACATTAACTCATAGATACTTGGCCACAGAGGAAGGCAATTAGACTTAGCATTATTTGTTAAACAACAGGCACAAGATGATACATAGTGAATTTCTTGCAATAATAGCCATTCCTGGTCATTCATTTTGAAGAGAATAAATCTGTCACTTGAGTGAAAACAATTGACAGCACCATTTATTACCTTGCATGCTTGAGAATAACAGCACAATTTACATGTTGCCCTTTGGCACTGAGACTCTCAGCTCGCCTAGAAACAAAGCAAAAATACCTACAGACCTGGTAGTAAGGATTTAAGCAGCAGATGACCTTATGTGGTTTATTTAAACGTCTATAATGGTGCACTCTTGTTCAGCCTCTGGTTATAGAAGAAATAGGTTCTTCTGGAGAATCCACAGCCTTGAGACTTGAAACACAAAGGGTCATGCAGAGGTCTCTGTATCTAATAGTTCAGAGAGTAATGTTGTAGCTGTGATCCTCTGAGATTTCTCCTGGGAATTAAAGATATTTGGTTTCCTTTCAGAGGCTTTAAAAGGCTGGGTCCATCAAAGAGAAGGAAATTTTCTCCTAGCTCATGAAGATAAATCTTTGTGTTAAATCTTTCTTTTTCATAGGAAGAAGGCCAGATCCTTGGAACATCCAAGCCATTTGGCCCACTGAAAAACAAACCAACAAAGTCTAAGGGAAATACTGTTGCTAGAACAGAAAATACTCAACCAAAAAGTACTCTTAGTGTCCTGAGATGCTGCCCTTGATTGTGATATCTTTGTGGCATCAGCTGTTTGCTGGTGTTTCTTTTTGAGAAGATTAATAGGTTTCCTATGGCACCTGTTACAAATACATGAGACACTCAAATTTGGGTTCAGCTATAATGGAGGAAAAGTCTGCAAACAATTTTGGAAAGGCATTTTAAAGAGATAATTAGCTTTTTGAATCCAATAGAAACACTTAGGTTGAGAGCTATTATAAACCTCTACAAAGCACTTCTGTATACTTCAGCAGCAAAAAGTTGTCCAGAATGGGTAAATTGAAAATATCTTACACTCACCCATATGGAATTAAACTGGGATTTCAGGTCTATAAATGGATGCTTAGGGCAGCCAGGCGCTGGCAAGGCTTCCTCTTCACAGGGAGGTCTCCACAACTCCAGCACACCCCTGCAAAAGCCAAAATATACAGCTTTTCCCACCACAAAACCACTCAATTTAGCAATGTCCATTTCAGCTCCCGAGCGAGCCCAAAGAAAGGGCAGACCAACACCAGCAACACCCTCCCTTGTTATAATGAACATGTGGAGTGGGCTGTGCTGTTTGCTTTCCTTTGCCACCACTGCTTGGTAGCACACGGCAGGGTCAGGGTCTGGCCATTTACTGAGGAGCTCTGTCACAGCCAAGCGCTCTTCTGCACATGCTGAACTTCTGGAGAGATGGATCCAGCTGGGAGCAGCACTTACGTCCTTAACACGCACCTTGTGCCTTTGTGCCTCCTCCCACAGCACCTGGTCCCTGTAGAGCTATGAGGAAACTGTCACTGAATGTCCCCACTCTCAGCATTGGAATATCATTGTAATAAACACCAGATCCTGGGTTTCAAGTACCTCAAGGAAGATTTTAGCCCTGTGCTGTTACAGAACCTTTGCAAAGATCCAAGCTATTTCTGCTTTCTTAGTGTTTTCTTTTCCTGTTCTATTTCCCGGAGATGCTAACATGTAACTAAAATGTCTTTTTTTCCTTCTTTTTTGTTTTTTTTTTTTTTTGTTGTTGTTTTTTTTTGCAGTTGTCACCAACCTGTAGTTATGTTGTCAAATAAAATGCTGATACAGGTGTAATATTTACTTCAATTTCTAGCAGAGCTGAGAGCAGAGTTTCTTTTTGGTTTCATTTTTTTCTTTTTTTTCTTTAAACGCCACAGCATAAATTTCCACCTGACTCACCAGTTCAGAGCTCAAAAATACACTGATCCATGTGAATAGATTGGATGACCAAAAAACACCTGAGAGTTCTGGACAGCCCAGGACCATGAAACTCCCTGTCCATAACAGCAGACAGAAACCACCAACCAACCACAACAGCAAACATCTGGAGGTTTAAACCTCACCCTTTCCAGTAAAATCAAGAAACAAAGACTCTAGCTAGGGGTTATTTAACTATTTATTTCAATATTCAGAGGATACAGCTTCCAGTCAGAAGAGCCAGGGCCAAACTTTGTTAATGTTCTCATTTTTACAATGCACTCTGCACAGCCAACCGTTTGGGAACTCTGGGCAACAGGATTTTTGGTTTTCTTTATTTCCTTTCTGTTCCCTTCCTCAGGTCTGATAAAGGGGTCTTGAAGAGGTATTGTGCCTAGTCTGGGGTTTATAAGGTGAAAGCTAGATGTCCTCACATTTAGAGTTCTCTTAACCAGGCCTGAAATTTTTCACCCTGATCCCTTCATTGTGCTCCACATCTGCTTCCTTCTTAAAATGAAATTTGGCAATAGATGAAGCAGCACAGTACCAGGCTTGTGGGGCAAACACAGGTCACATACCCTGTCTCTGTCTATGGAGTCTAAAAGCAGAATACTCAGTGTTATTAGCTTTTCTGCATGAGTGATCAATCCCAAATTGGACATATGGGTGCCATGGACAGACTGATAGAAGTAGCATTTATTTTTTCTGAGTGGGCTATTTACTACTTGCTTGGGACTGCAATAGCAACTGCAGCTCTCCTTCAGTGATGTGCTGCTATCATTCTTTGTGATAAGGCTGAAACCATTAGGCAGACAATAAACAAAAAATAAATACATTTGAAAAGGGAAAAGTGCTCATGTAAATGGTAGGGGAATACTTTAAGGCCAGCTGGATGTCTGCTAAGAGACATGACACCCCTAAATTTTGTCCTTGTTCACAGGGCTCCTCCTGCTACTTCTCTGCAGGGATATCTGAAGATATAAAATAATCTCCTACCTATTTTAGGTAGCTAGCTACCTTCAGAGGCTCTACTGCACAGGGAGGAAATGCTGCTTCCCTTTCTCAAACACACTCAGAAATAACAAAATGCCCAATTCTTACACAGCTTTCCTTCACAGCCTTCGGATATCCTTTATTTCATAAATGGGGAGGCAAAGTCACAGCCGTGTCCTGCCAGGCAGCACAGCTGAGTTTCCCCATGTCTTGCTAGGGGACTTTGCTCACAAGAAGAATTAAAACCTCCCCAGATGAATCACATTAAAGCTCAGATGACCTTCACTGAGTCTAAGAAATTAACTCTGACACTTACACCCACACACTTTGTAAGGCAATAGGAAATCATTGCCCAGCTTTGACATATGGTCTGCCCAGGGCCTTTTGCTGTCCAGATCACCTTTCTTTGAATTTGAGAAGTTTCTGCTTCCTGCAGAGCAGGGCAGGTGCATCCAACAGGGGCACTTCTTACCAGGTCAGGCCAAGCAGTCATTCTTGGAAGTGAATTTGAGACCCGCCACAGCCCTTTTGCACTCTTCCCTATTCTCAAGTGTCTAGAGGGAACTGAAAGAACTCATGTCCTGGAATCAGGGAAATCAGAGCAGGCCACTGCCTTGAGCCGTCATCGCCCCTTGCAGCATGAGAGTCACCCATTTCTTTAAAATACTCCCTCAGCTTCTGGTTTTTTTGTTTCACTTCCCTGCCCTGTCCTACCCTTTGACACAGCAGACCTCATGTTTGGACTTCAGCACCTGGGAGCCAGCAGCCAGACACAGCTGGGTTACTTCTGCACCCAGGCCAGCAGTTCAGGTACACCTGCCTGGCCTGAGGGCTTTTGAGGAGCATCTGCTTCACCATAGGAAGTCAAGCAGGGAACATCCAAAGTGGTCTGAAATTCATTGCTTTGCTCTTTCTCAGGTAAGTCCCTTTACAAGCAGTGGCCTTTCTACATGGCAAGCATGCTGACCTACATGAATACATCTAAGGTACTTTGCTCAGGAAAGATCTTTTCCCAACCTCCAGCCCCAATAGGAAATCATCTCATGGGGGCTGATGGTCCCTGTCCTGTCTGACCACAGTGAACACCAAAGGAGCAGCACAAGAACCAAGCCTGTACAAAATGGGGCACAGAGTTTCCCTTCACCGGGAGCCACCACTTAAATCATCTTAAGCCCACTGAAATCACAGCCCAACCCAGGGAACAGCCCCTTTTAACACTGAGACGTTTATTTTTTTCATTTGCAGATTAACTGGAAAACTATTTTCATTTCAGATGGTTTTACAAGTTGCTCCAAGTTGTTTGCAGCCCAGCAATTTGAAATGTCTGCTCTTGCAAAGCTGTCTACATTTCTTGGCACGGCTGAGTTTTCCACTGCAGATCCCATGCAATTAATCTGTTCTTTGGAAAGTGAAAGTCAAACGAGGAAGTCCAGTTGCAGCAGAAACTTATGGGAATCTTTTCATGAGCTTTAATAGAAACCAAACTAAACACCGGGATAACTCAAGAGGTTGGAACAGTCCCCAGGCTTGAGGCACCAGACATTAGGAATGGGCTGCAGTGATTGATCTTCTGCATCCCTGGACAGTGCTACTCCCCGTTCTGGCTGACCAGCACAGCTGCTCCTGGAGCACATATAGCAGAGGCTATATATCTCATATATCTCACAGGCTGTCTGAGGGGCTGTGATGGTTCATTAATGTGCTGCCCCTCAAGTGGATCGACAGGTGAAGACAAACAGGACATGCACACACCCACCATGAGTGCAATGCACATCATATGGGTGCCACGGCGTGCTGGCCCTGGCAGCTGATGTCACACTGCCCATAGATGAGCCACCCACACCCTGCAGCCCATAATGAAATCTCCTCAGTGGTGCATTCTCCCAGCCTCATCCCCAGCTGCAGAGATGGCATAAACTGCAGGGGACAATGTCAAGGGAGAAAGCCAGCCCAGGTCTGGGATAAATCACAGGAACGAGACACCTCGCAGGTCACCTTGCTGGGCTCCCTCGACAGCCGCCGCTTCCGCCGAAAGGATTTTGCCTCGCCACTGGAACTGCCTCCAGCAGTCATCCTGCAAGAGCTTGTTAAAACAAGCCCAGGAGCACCACTGCTCTCCACGCCAGAGACTTGAATCATGAGATCATAAACAGGGCTGATGGAATCATAACTAACACGCTTGACAGCTTTTGCTGCTCGCTCTCCTTTTGCCTCATACAACGGGGTGGAAAGGGGGCTCGGAGCTGAAACCAGAAGCCCACAACACGTCCTTGCAGCCTCAGAGGTGTCACTGGGCTTTGCTGGGCAGCATATGTGCCTCTTGTAAAACAAGCTGCTGTGTTGTGTCCTGTGTTGTGCCTGAGCACTGCAGTGAGGCACCTGGCACAGGCAACCTCCCAGCACAGCAGCGCGAGCCCAGCAGGAGCCCACGTGGGAAGTGTGGGATGGAGGGAGGGGGAAGGATAGTGCAGCACAGCCCATGCTGGGCTGTTCAGCTGTGGGTATGTGAGAATCGTGGTGAAAGCATATTCTTTGACTATAACCAGAAAATGAGAACCATAATGAGTCATAAAAATGAAGGAAACTGCTGAAAATCAGCAAGAGCTAGGAAAATGCACTTCCTTTCTGCATCCAGAAAGCAGGATAACAATATTTCCTTACCTGTGCAGGTACAGAATTTCTGTGGGTCTTCAGTTATTGGGTCAAGGGCATCTTCTGAGACTTGAGCAACAAGTCAATGCTTTGGAAAACAAAGGCTCTTGCCCCAAGGGCTAAAAGGCAGGGCAGCTGCAGGAACAGCCCCAGCCCCGGGCAGCAGGTACCTCTACCCATCAGGAATGGGTGAAGGCTCAGACAGACCATCAGCCCAGGGTGGTGCCTGTCTCAGCAGGGCCATAGCAGAGCTGCAGACACCCTACAGCATCACTAGGGAGGCAGGGTGGCCCCAAACTGAGCTGAACTGGCCTCCTGTAACCCCAGTTGCAGCCCACGGGGTCCATCAAGGCTCAGTAGTGCCCATCAATCACGTGCAGGTGAAGCTCTTACACAGTTATCAAAAAGCAGCTACTCTGGGGTGCAAGAGTGACCCCAGGCAGGATGTGACCCCTGCCAGGCCACCTCTCCCATCTGACGTGTCCCACTGCACCCAGCTCAGCTTCCATCCAAGGGGCAATCCAGAAATGCAAGTGGGTTTGCAATCCCACAAGCAGTGTAATTGAAAGGAGATGAAGCTCTACTACAACTACTGATGAGGTTATTTTTATGGATAAAATATTAATGATAGGTTTTTGGATGGTAAATCGGTATGGGAGGAGATGGATTTTCCAAGGTGTCAGAACATTTTGTTTCAACATTTTTCAAAACGAAAATGTTGACATTTTGCAAGAAAAAAAACTAATTTAGATTTTAGTTTAATGTTAAATGTGGATTCATCAATAGGAAAACTTCACAAAATTATCCATTTGATGTCAAGCATTTTAGAACTTAGGTCAAAATGATATCGGAGTTGGGATTTGTTTAATTAATTGAACTCTTCTGGAAAGTACAGCTTTCAGCTGGCCTGAAGTAATACAACCCAGTTTACACATTCAGGCATTGAAACAGAATTCTACACTCAAAGGGAAGTGGGAGAAGATAAACCAGCTTGAAAGAGTAGTATTTCAGTATTTACTGAAATACAAACAAAAGGTTGGAAGAGGGAGTGAGATGTACAGGACAGAACAATGCAGATGACAGCAGAGAATATTCTAAGCAAAAAAAATTATGTGCAAGTGCACCGACCTCAGATCACAGAAAGGGATAGAGGATTTGGCATTATAGGGGGAAAGTAGGATGCAGAAGACAAGGGGCTCTGCAAGCAGGACTTAATCCCTTTGCATCCTCAGGCTAAGCCCAGCTTCAGAAGATATAAATGCTTAAATAAACATGAGTCAATTTATTATTCCTCTGTGTTTCAGATCCTCCTCACCTTCTGCCTGGCTCATTTACTGCAATTAAATGCTTGTAAACAGATTATACCCTGAAAGCTACATTTTCCTGGTAAGTGGTCACCTTAACCTCCTCTGCTTTGACGGTGGCTGATATTCCCCAGGTCACACTATAATCACTGAGTAACGGGACCAGAGTGAGTCACAAGGTCACTTGGTTTGACAAAACACTCCAGCATCCAAACCACATCTGTGACTGGGCTTTGCTGATGACTCTGGCAAGCACTGCTTACACACTCAGGAAAAAAACTACTAATGTCACAATTCTTAAAAACCTGAACAAAACTTGCCCTGAGCACAGGACACATGCTGCTGTATTAGACTGCATTAGTCAGCATAATGACAAACTATACACTCACATGGGTTTGCTTTCTTGTTGGTTATGGCATTGTACACGTTGTGAAAACAGCAAAGTGGAGCATACTGTGACATGGTGCAATTTTCTGGAAATGACATAAGCTTCTGCAAGCCATTCTAAGAACTGGGTTTCAATTGCCTTGTTTTTAATTCTCAACAAAATACTTTTCCTCACAACCTATACAGGTGGGGGAACTGCATGAGCAGCTTGTGGAACCTTTAACAAGACTGACTCTTTCAATGCTTTGTTTAGTTTTAGTGACAAGGTCTGAGCTGAAATATTACTAACAGGAACAAAGCTTATTATAGATTCCCAAATGGGAAGCAAGTTCTGAGAGGGTTTGGATGAGTAACTCCACTGAATCAAGGGGGGTCACCAGTTTTCAGTAATTGGTAGTCTTAATCTGTATTTCCCGTCCTCTTTGACACTGACTCTGTCAAACTGCATTGATTGTCTCTGTCAGCAAAAAAAGCCCCAAAACATATACACAAGAGAGAATAAATAGTCTTTCCACATTCAGGTTGGATTTTGTTCTCCTAAACAGGTTTAAGCACATCATTTCTCTCCTATATTTCTATACCACCTCTTGTCCCACCCAAACACAAAATATCACTGTATAAATGAGTAAGAAATGTGAATTCATCATGGAAAAGAAACACATTGCCTAGACTGAGCTTGTGGCATGAGTTTCACAGCTGAGTAGTGGCTGTCATGGGCTGATCTATGTCCCTTTGGAAAAGGTATGAAAGTAAAGACTTGTGCTGTCCCCCAAGCCAACACGCTGTGCTTCCCTTCCCTGCCTAAACCCCAGCAGAACAGAGGAAAGGAGGCTGTGGCATGCCAGTCACTACAGGAAGCCAGCTCTTTGTTTTTACATAATCATCTCTATTCTGAGCTTTCTGAAAACTTCATAAAAGGGAAGGAACAGAAAGTCACAGTGACAATGCAGCCCAACTCAGAGATGCAGTGTGGTATTTAGCAGTGTTTACCTGCTCCAATAATTCTGATCCCAGGGCAGAGCGCTGAAGATTAGCTCCAGACCTCATTAGGCAGGATAGAATTATGTGGGTTAACAAAGTAATACTCTTGGCATTCTCTTGCATTTTAAAAGTGGCTTGAGACCTATAAAATCCCTTTGAATTTTATTAAAAGTCTTCTGCAATCATTTTTCATCCTGCAGCCCAGTTGAGCTGAACTAATAAATTAGCATGTTATCTGTGTGGATATCCATTAGAGCTTCAAATGAAGATTATTAGAGCCAGAGAACTAACAATGCCACTTACAACTAGGGAGGAAGCAAGCTGGTCCACTGAGCAATGGGCACCGAGGATAACGAAGGAGGGACACATCTGCCCCGAGAGCCTGCAGGAGCACAAGAAGGAGCATCTCCAGCTGCCAAAAGAGCAGGCTCTGGCCACCCTGAGCAGGAAGCCAAAGGCAGGAAGAGCGAGGCAGGAGCTGCTAGAACTGAGCCTGTAAAGCTTCAGTGAGGGCAGGGAGCCAGGCAGGCCAGGCACATCCCACAGGGCGCTGTGCAGCCAGCACTGCTCCGCTGCCAGAGCCTGGCCTCACCCCGAGCGAGCTCATCAGCAGGCAGGGATTTAAGGGAAATGTCATCACATGCTGCCTGGTTCACTCAACCACAGCAGCTTGGTTGTGCTTCCCTGGACTGTCTTCTTTACCTTAAACAGCATCCAGGTCCCTCTTCCAGGGCTCCAGCCACAAACACTCTTGTTGATCCCCCACCTGCATCAATGAGGGCACCATCCTGACATTCATGAGGGCACAGGTTGTTCTTTCCTCAAAGAAAAGAGCTCCTGCCTGAGCCTGAGCTTCATGATGTGCTAACCAAAGTGAATTTCAAGATACATCTCCAAGCTGCTGCTCTTCCCCTGGGGTCATGCAGACACCATTTAATATGTCTTTTTTTCCAGCCTTCCTCCTCTTCATCTAATTCCCTTTCACCTCCCACTCCTGTCCTTCATTACTCTTCTAAGAGGAAAATGTTTCTTTTTACTCTCAATCTCTGTTCTTTTCCTCCTGTCATTCCCTTCATGTCTCATCCATGATGATATTTTTGTTCATGCAATAACTAGTTTGCTCTTTCTCCTCTTCCCACTGGGCTACTTTGATCTACTGTTCCTGTGTCTGTTTTACACATTCCTTTTCCTCCCTCCAAAGACACATCAGCCTATTTCCCATTCCCTCCTCCTTACTCATCTCTCTTTTCCTGCTCTGATCTATTCTTGCTGCACCAAGTTTGTTTCATGTGTAGATGGTTTTAAAACCTGCTCTGCTGCCCGGATGGGCACTACAAAAAGTGCTGAAGGATACAGTCTGTCAGTCCAGTCACCCTAAACCAGCCACATTAACACCCTGCCCTGGCCATGCTTTATTAAGAAGAACACCACCTGACTGCCAAAGGAAAATCTAACCCAGGGAGCACTAGGGACAATAATCCCTCTGTCACTGCAAGTTCAGCAGATCAAGTTGCAGCACAAAAACCTGGAAAAGCCCCCGGGGATCTGTTTCACTGCCTGGATCTTTGGCAGGAAGTGTGCCAACCAACAGGAATGGACTCTTTGTTGTCTGTAATCAAGAAAATCCCCTGAAAACAAATAAAATTTACTTGCAGCATTGTGGAAACAGGAACTTTTACTCCTGTGTACTCTTAGTTACAATAAATCATAGCAATATTTGACATCAATAAGCAGGGAGTCTGTTGGACCCCTACAACAGGGAAACAACCTGAGGGTGAAAATTACTCTTCCCCTTCACGACAGCCATTTCCTAACCATTATCTCTTGCCTGAGAACCCATAAGCAGGAAGAAACAAGAAAAGTCTAAACCCCATGCTTTTCCAGCCTTGCCAAACAAGACATCAGCACTTTCTGCAGCTTCTCCTCCTGATGAAAACTCACTTCTCCCTGATCTGGCCACTTCAGGGAGAAAGAGGGTAACAAATGGCACAGAAACTGCTGTAGCATCCTCTCCTGAGACAGAAAGATGCTTCCTCGGGGGCAGGCACTGTCAAACAGGGCCTTTTGCAGCCAGAGCATTTGGACACAGAGCACACACAGCCATTTGGTGCCCAGCAAGAGCCTGCTGGGCATCGGGGCTGGCTGCCAGGCTGTTTGTCCAGCTGCCTCACCTCCAGGCTGGGATGAGCAGCACTTCATTCAAGGGTTACAACAGAGTGTTTTGGCCACTTCAATACATAGTACACCACCCAGGATTTCATTTATGCTGTGGACCTGTGGGACTGGTGCAAACGTTGGCATTCTCCTGAAAAGGAGAAAAGAGGCTTACTTCATTTCCCTTGTTCAAAACTGGAGCATATGGAAACAAAGTGCTGTGCTTGTTGTGATAGGACTGTTTTACCAGCAAAGGGAGCCCAAGTTAAAAGACCCAGGTGATGGCAAATGAGAAACAGTTCATTTCCCAGAACATTTACAATTCCAGTCCCAGAAATCTGGCATTGCTTTCTTTTACCTCAAACAACCACATGAATCAGTCACTTCCAAGATGAAAACTGCAATGAGAGCCACAATAAGGCCAAGCTTTCCTCCATGGTCTGCAGCCCTGGACATGGCTGTCACTAATGACAGCAGCCTGCACTCAAACACTCATGACTTCAGAAAGTGGCCACACAATCATTGTGCCATCGCAAGGGTTGGGTGCAGGCTGCCCTTTGCATCCCCAAATCCAAACCTGGGCTGTGCCTGAGCAGGGAGGCAGGGGGGAAATTGAGGTGAGGGAAGCCTCAGTGATTACTTCACACACACACAGTGCCTTGTTCCATAGCAATGGCCTGAAATGTTTCACTCTCACAGTGCTGTAACTGCATCACTTAGAGTCATTACACAGGCACAATGCAGCTCAATTTGGCAGCATGGGGTTTGTCTTGGGTTTTTTAGCACAGAAAGGAAGAAGCACAAGCCTTGTGAACTTTTGTGAACCCATCCTAAATAATTTCACTGAAATGTAAAGTATCATGCCTAAAGTCAGCTCAATCTCTGAGGCATTAAATTAGCCCATTTATTGAATAAATATCATTATTTCTATGTAGAAGAGAGCAGCTCAAGTAGCTGACAAGCATCTACTGTCACTTTGACATTCAACTGTGCCTGTAGCAACGGGCACAGATCTCCTGTGTCCTAGATGCCAGCAGTATGGCCATGTCACAAATGCTGCAGAGCATCTAAAATGTCACAAGACACCTACATTGGGGCACCTGATTCACTCCCACATGCCCCTGCAATAGCAGGTGATGTAACATGATAAATCTCAGTGTGGAAAATCCCTCCTCTGCATGATTTCCAACCCACTTCTGACCATGAGCTCACTGAGGCCTCACAAAATTACCTCTGGGTACCAAGACAGTTGTTTTAACTACAAAGCAATAATAAACATTAACTATATATATATATGGCTTCACTATTGTAAATATTTGTGTCTTCCCTTTGTATTTCTACTTACCAATAGCGACCAAATTCTGTCCTTGGAGGTACAGTGTAAGCCTGTGGGCTCAGATCAGGCTACAGTCAAGGGCAGCATTTGTTCATAAATTGAAGTGACACAGGTTAATGGAGAAGAAAGATAATTTCATTACCTGAATCTGAACAGATCTCATCACACAAGAAAAAACCTTAATGCTGTGCTGATGGCAAATATAAGTAGATACCTTAATAGCTATCATCACTGACTGAACCATATGAATACCTAACACAATTGCCATGCTACAAAACAGCTTTTGACCTGCTGGTAACATTTCATTTTGAACTCAGCACTAGCCACAAAACCCAAGTCCTTTGAACCTGGAAAGATGTATACACTGCACATGCAGTGAACTCCTAGCCTTGAGGCCGAATGTTGCCTTATTTGGTGAAAATTGATTAGATTTGTCAGGTGAATAAAATTCTTTATTAAATTTTCCTGGTTGAAACTTTGCCTGTGTATTTTATTTTTTCATTAGAGCGCTGCTGAATTTGTCTGAAGTAGTTGAGAATATTGTAAGTGATCCAGCAGTAACAATTGGACCAAGCCACAGCAGAAACCCCCCCCAGGAGAACACGCTTTGCCTATGGAACTAAACTCTAAATGCTGCTGGTTTCAATTTCCCCCTGCCAGAGGGGAGCAGAGAAAAAGTTAGGCTAGAAAATTTGGGTGTGGTTTATTTTTAATTTTTAAACAAGAGAAAAGATAAACACCTCTCTTTGCTCACACACACTGCCAGGAGGGACAGCACAAATATTTCAGAATTAGCTGTGAAATTTGGCAACAAGCACTGGGGCTGGGTGCTTGGCAGAGCTGCCTCTCACCCTCCTCTCTCTGCCCCCCACTGCCCTCTCCACACCAAACACATCCCACATCCTCTGCCTGGGGAATTGGCTTCAGTTGCCCCAGTCTGACTTCTAATTACGATGCAGGATGCACGGTGATAAATTTCCTATGGGATACTCATTATATAGAGCATATGAATGTGCTGTAATCAGGCGTATTTGTTGCTATGGAAAAACACAGCAAGCATGCAGAGCCTTCTGTGTGGCATCTTTAGTGTCCCTGCACTCAGAGCACTCAGATTGCTTGGCAGCATGTGGCATAGCAACATGTTATCTGGCACCAAACCCGGGGACCTTACAAGTTTCAGCTGGAAAACTTGTGGGGTTTTTTAGCCTGGTGCGACTTCAAGGGGTGTGAGGCGTAATGATTTTGCATTATTCCTTTTTAAAGCAGAAGGGATCAAAGAAAAATATCACTGTAAGCTCAGGGTTTAAAGTGTGAGCTTTCTCTCCTCCTTCCTAAAGCTTGCTGGCTGTGTTCCTCATCTACAGACTGGCCACGTCCCCTCCAGGAGGAGAGAGGGGATTGCTGGGCCTGTATTCACACCTTTACATGCCATGGCTACAGAGGGCTCAGTATGGCTTTCCCCGTGCCCAGCTAAGGGGGTATGAGCCTGAATGGCACAGGGCAACATCCAGGTAGGAATGCTGTGCTAACAGAAAAAAAAGTCACTCTGCTTTATTAATTATATTCCCTGTTAATCCTTTCTGCAAGCAGCTGGTGGAGGTAGGGAGGGTACCAAAGAGCAGTTCTGTCTCTGCTGCAGAATTAAATGGATCTTGGTGGCACATGGGAATGCTCAGCCCCTTTGCTTTATGCCTCCCATACTTTAAAACACTTAACCCAGAGCACATTCCTTGGGGGCTCACACAGTCTCCATAGAGAGACAGGACAGCAGCAAAGCCAGCTCGGTCCAGAGCCTGTTCCTCCAAAGAGACAGGGAGACAGCACTCACTTGGCATCTGCTTTAAACAGCTCTCACCTCCGCATTTCTGGAGGCTTTGAACCAGAGACAGCTTCTTCTGAGGCTGTGCTGGGTGTGAGAAGTGAGGTGGTGCAGCTGAAGAACAGCCTGCTGTGCCTTGATGGCTGGAGTATTGTCTGAGCAACAAGGGGAGACCTCCACATCTGTATGGCCCACACACAAGTGAACACCCTGGGACACTCTTTCAGCAGTCCTCTACATGGCCAACAACCCACCAGAGGGACGTGGACCCTCCCAGTTACAGCAGGGTCAGTCCTGATGGTGAACTTCTGCTGTCTATATGCAATAAGTGGGGAGTAGGCCAGTTCATGTGGATAACTCTATAAAAACAGACTTCCTCACAGTGCAAACCTCTCACAGCAGTCTGGGACAAAGGCTTGGCTTAGTTTGAAGTCTGGCTGCCCAGAGAGGAGCACACAACATGGCCATTCAGGGAACCTTGTTGCATTGCTGCCTTTCTTGTGCTTATTCTCATGTGAGCATCTCAGGATATTCCACAAAATCATATTAATACCATCACTCCTACTGCTTTTAAAGACTGGGAACCAAGGAGAAAAAACCTAAAAAGTTGTGTTTCATTTCCCTGCTAGCTCCTCCAGTGTACCTTGGGTTTTGAGGGGGCACCACACCATTACCCACCTGTGTGTACAGCACCTCACATGCCATCTCAATATCCCAGATGGATAATACTAACTCCATAAAAATTTAGCAGCCTCTCAAGCTCATCACTCCCTCCAGAACAAGTGAACTGATGAAAACTCATCTACAAAGAGGCTGTGATATGAAACTAAGCTGACAGCAGACCAGTGACTGCCACACTTTCCAGCCCCTGGCAAGCAGCAGGTTAATGGTGAAGTATTATTCATCCAGCTTGAGGGAAAACTGTTCAAAACATGGCTGGTTTTTTTAGTGTAGCTTTACACTGTGCTTATAAATGAGGAACTTGACAAGAAATGTGAATACACCATTTCTCAAACAAAACACACATAAAAGAGTGAAATTCCCCTCCAACTTCAAGGGAAAAGTGTCTCATTTGCTGATGCCAAATACTGATTTAAAACACTGACAGACCCAGACCACTAAAACTTCCCGTAATGAACTGTGGTTTTCAGTGTTGGTAAAAAACCTCAAAACACAACAGGAAATGAGGCAAAGGGTTTGTTTTGTTTCCCCTACTGGTGCTTATATAAAGGGGAAATCGTTATTGTTTATTGCTGAATCCATAACTCAGAGAAAAGACCTGATCCTCCCACTGCCCTGCCGCAGCCCCAGCCCCTCCATGATCCCACACTCCCACATGTCCAGGGGAGCTGCACCGAAAGAGGCACAGATCTAGGGCACGCCAGGTGCAAGAAAAAGCAGAAGCCCACTTTTTATTTTCTTTTTAGGAAAAAACGTTCCAAAACCACTTTTACTCCATGTCAATTGTATATTGCCAGCACCACCACCATCATTACCAAGGTGGGGTTTGAGTTTAAAAGTTTTTAGTGGCTTTTGGACTCTCTGCTACATATATTGGTATGTTTTAACCTCTCTGCTGAAACGTTTCATAATCCCATTGGGCTTTTCTTTCCTCAAGAAGAGGGAACTAACACCCAGAAAGTTTTTTTCCAACTCTGAATTGAGGGTGAATACAAATATTTGAGGTTGCAAATCTTGGGACCAATCACACTTCTGGGCTGAGCTGACAAAACTTGAAGTGCAAAAATCCCCTTGTTGCAATGATTTGTGCCTAGAAACTACAAGCAGATCATTTTTAAAAATCCATAGAAATATTGCAGGCACATTTCCCCAACTGCATTCAAATTAGCTATGAATGGAGCCTGTTAACTAAGGCAATATTAGCACATGTGTAGCAGAGCAGCTCTCAGCAGCATTCGCCTGCCTGTGTCACACTGCCTTTATTCCCAAAGGACAGCAAACACACAGGACCAGCTCCCTGGAGTGAGGAGTATTGCTGTCCTGTGAACAGAATTCAGCATGAACAGCTGTAGAGAGGGAAGGAAGAAAGAAATAAAAATTACCTTGGTTTTGAGGGCAGAGTCCAAAGAAAGCGCAGTAAAGATCCCCAAGCTGTGTCACTTTGGAGCTCAGCCAGAAGGTGCCATAAATAAGGTCTGGAGGCCAGGATGCATTAAGGAGGCATGAGGACAGTGTTCCCATGAACAGAGATGGTAATCTCTGCTCAGCTGCAAAGGGCTGCAGCTGCTGAATAATTGCTTCAATACCAGTGGTTTCAGAGAGGGCTTATCAGCCTGCCCCGTCCTGCCCTTGGAGTGGGAGGTTAAGGTCCAGGGACAGAGACAAATTTAGAGGGACAAAGAGATGATAAGTAGAAGGAAGAGGAAGGCCTCTGCTTGCTTCCCATTCCACTTCTAGTTTAGAGAGATAAGGATCCTTTTCTTTTTGTCAGAGCAATAAAAGGGAAATGGATTAACTGTGTTGGCCAGGATTTTCACTGTGGACCCAGAGGGAGGGGGAAGCAGCCAGCTTGGGTTGTGACTCCCTCCTGATGTCTGAGTGTGGCATTACTGATACCAACTCTCCTAGAGGTGAGCAGACCTCTTCCAAATGCAGATTCATCTCAATGTAGCTACTCACTATTTCAGGTTAAAAAAAAAAAAAAGGTTTGTACACTTTTACCAGACCAGATAGGAACTTTTTAGAACTGGGGCACAGCAGATAACTAATGTTACTCTACAGCTTCCAGGTAACAAAAAAGCAATGCCCAGCAGTTCAGCACACAGGACCTCATCTGTGTCTGTTCTGGTCTGAAAGAAGACACCTTAAGGGCATTAAAAATAAAAAATAAATAAAAATACACCTTTTAAACCTGCATCCAGCAGGAAAGTGAGACAGAGGGCAGGTAAGTGGGAAGAGACAACCCAAAAGCTTCAATGAAAAATTTAAGTTCCTTTCATTTTCAGGAGGAAAATATCCAGCAGTGTAAGGTGCTAACACAGCATTGCTGTGCTTAGAAAGTACCTTTACAGTGGATTCTCCTCTCGGCAGCAGGGCTGCACTCTGCTCCTGGGCTAAGATTCGTGGAGTGATGGGAGCCTCCTGCCTGCAGGAGCAGGCAGCATCCCAGGGAGCAGACAGACCATGTGTCCTCACCTCAGGACCTCCCACTTCACTTCAGTGCTGGGAAGAGCACCGTGGAGGGCACAGCAGATACCCCAGAACAGCATTTTTTAGTGGTTATCCATGGTTACACTCGGTTTTGTCCAACAGTAAAGCACTGTGATGATGTCACTTCTTAAACCACAGTTTAGCATAATTCTTAGGTGCCTCATTGAACTCACAGGAAATTAAGCAGATGATTATCTAATCAAGAGCACAAACTGCAATAATTTTCCCTTATCTCCTCATCAGCCTAAGATCTCAAAGCAATTTACAGAATGAGTAAGTCAAGACATGTAGCTAATCTCCAAGGGATGGTACTGTGCCCATTCTACAGGTAGGGGAAACTGAGGCACAGGGTTTCCAGGCAAAGGGAAACAAGCTTTGCCATTACACTGTTAACACTCATCAAAACCAAGAAGGGTGACTGATGAAGTGGGAGGATTTGTCATGAATGGAGGGAACAGGAATGGCCCCAAAAGTCTGCATTAAGGCACAGATAAAAGCATAGACCTGACCAGGAAAGAGCCAAAGGGCAGCAGCTGCTCGGTGCAGCCGTGGGTCTGCTCTCACAGGCACGTACAGAAAGTGTCTCTCCCTGCATGAACAGGTACAACATACATGTCCCTCTGTGAGATTCATTCTTACACTGCACTGTTGGCCTGGCAGCCCTCTGCAGGGAGGGAGGGGTGATGGATTCACATTAATGTGCATCCCAGGAAGCAGGCACATCCCCAGGGGAGCAGCATGATTCATTTTTAATGATACTTCCCTGAGTCTGTAGGCCCCATAAGCCAAGAATTACAAGCCTTGAAAGTCATCATCACTGACTGAGCTGTTGTTGGTGAAGGAGGGTTTCCAGCCCAAGTGGGAGTCGTTACAGCAGAGGGATCATTTTAAACTAAGTGACAAGAATCTATTAGGGGAAGGAAAATTACACTTTTCAGCAACTGAAGAAAATAAAAAACCACTTCCTGCCAGAAATTCTGATTCAGAAACAAGACGAGAAGGCAAATTGCTTCCCCCAGTCTACTCGGCATGGAGCAAACCTACACACATAGGTCAGAGGCCTTGCAAGAGCCTGAGGCTAAACTAATTATTGTGATTTGCTCGTCTTTTGTAATTAATCTAGGAAAGGCTTAAGGCTGTTAGCAGCTTTAAAGAAGTAAATCTGAAGGACCAATTAATTAAAAACAGCAGTGCTTAATGAGGACCTTTTGGTTCTCTCATGTTGATTGTTATATTTGTTGAAAGTTAAGTTTCCGCTGTCTGTCAGATCTTGTCTAGTCTTGTAAAATAGATCTTCTTACTTGGTGCTTAACCACTTGACACTGGAACAAAAGCTTTCGATTACAAAGCAATTTGTGGGGATTATAATGGAATGAGCTACGCCCACACTCCCTGATTTAACAATCAATTTGAAGCAATGTTCAGTTCAACTCAGAAGCCTTAAGGATTCTGAAACTACAGTTTGGATCTTCTGGTTCCTTGCCTCCAGGCTAGACCCCACAGCTGCTAATGGTGGAGGTAGGTTGAGTCATGCACCTCAAATCTTCTTCTGAAAACAAAATTGGGGTGTATTTTTCCTTAATCTGTTCTTGTCTCAAATTGGCAATTAAGCACCCATCTCTCTCCCCTGTCTTTGTGGAAGTGTAAATCAAGTGCAGACCAGGAAAATCATGGCTTGCTGTAACCCAGAAGTGAAATTCAGCTGCACCCCAGAGATACCGACCCAGCTTCGTCTTCTTACAGCAAACATCAGAGAGCCAAGAATCAGACCAGGTCCTGAAAGGGAGCCTGCACAGCAGAGTCCACCTGACATGAATGCAGTTGGGTGCAAGAGAATCAAAGAAGACACTGCAGATCTCAGAGTCAGAGCTGAGAGAAATGATCAGTTCTGGTTCAGCTGTGCTCCTGGACCCGGCCTGCTTAGAACAATTTTCCCACACATATGGAAAAATGTCAGTGCTTTGGTTTATTTAATTGGAGGAACAAGTAATTCACCCCAAGAACATCCTTTTGTTTTGCTTCTATTAAGATGGATCTATAAACCAAATCAGAAAAGGTCTTCTCTGGGGAAAAACATGGACAAACACGCTGCCTAGAGGCCCTGAATATTCTACAGAGAGCACCAATATTATCCACCAGCTGAGGGATTATCATTGACAAACACCAGGACCCTCTGCCTGTTCACTGTCCTTATATAAGATGTGCAAAAGTGTTTTGTGCTGGAAAAGGAGTAAACCAGTGTGAAAAGAACAAAGATCAGGTTACCAGCTTACCCCAGCAACAGTCCTTTGTGAACAGAGCTGGACTATTTTGCTTTGCAAGACAGAGGAAACATACCCATGCTGTTCTCTTTCAGACACCTTCCCTGTCATCTGTCCCCACAGCCAGCATTTTTCACATGCAGCAAATTAATTTTATATTCTCAGCAGGCATCTCTTCTAGAGACCAGCCAACTTCCTGATATTTTGTGTTCAGCTTTTATATCTGCAGATCTATTTTAAATAAAAAGCTATGTGTTTTACAAAACATGAGTGCCAATAACACAGAGGAAGAATGTGACATTTTTCTCCCCAGGATATTTTGACTGACACGTGAAAAAGTCTATAATCTTACATAGGCTCAAGCTGCTCATGTTGACTTCCAAATGTTTGGTGAAAAAGAGCTTGACTGCCTTCCATGAAAGGTGTAGTCTTCTGATTTAGTCTCTGTAGCTCAGAAAAAATAAATGACTTCAAGCTCTTTCTGAACTTATTTTATTTTATTCACCTGTCACAAATGTAGCAGATGAATTGTGGTTGAATTGACTTTCAACTCCCTAACCAAATCTCCACACAATACCTTGTTTATTTTCACCATGTCCTCATATGACCAGCTGAGCCTGTCCCAAAAGCCACCACAGCTTAAAGCTCAGCTTGCTGGAAATGATCCCTGGCTTTTGCAACTACTTGATCCTTAGCTCAGTAAACTCCTTAAAATCTCCCCACAAGGACCCCTCACCATCCTCCTGGAGAATCAGCCACCCCCCCAGACAGGGAGCATCTGACTTGTCTGTGGAAGTGAAAAAGCCTTCCCCACCCCACACCACCACTGTGCTGCCCCATCTCAACATTATTCAACTTTAAACTCCTCCTAGGCAGCAGCACAAAACTCCAAACAAGAGCTAGAGCAAAACTTTATAATGTTTTGTAATCTTCTGGTTCTGCACGTGAATGAAAACACTCCAGCATCAAGACAAAAAAGCATCCCTCAAGGGTTTTCCCCCCAAACACCACAGTGGAAACTCTGTGAGCTTTGAGTCGTTTCAGACTGATTGTTTCATCAGACATCAGGAGAAGGGGGGGCTGAATTCTCCACTGAGCACTGCAGGGCATGGAAAACCTGCTGAAAACTGGGTCTCTGAGCAGAGACCCACAAAATCAGCTCTGCCACCCAACTTTGTAGAAGTGGGTGTGTTACCAGTGTGAGCAAATAGCTGATCTCTCCAGAATGATGACAAAAACAGATTTCAAACCGACCCTTGCAATGTGTCAGCTCTTAAGAGTTAAGTTTGTGCCTGAGCCATATCAGCACATAAGACAGGAAATAATATATGAAAGTTAAAAAGCTTATTCTGCAGTGCAAGGAGAGGTCACTTGTCCTTGCTCCAGACTAGGTTCCTCTGAAGCCAAGTTTTGGGGTTGAGAAAGCTGGTAGTTCACTACTGCATTTGTAGACTCAAAATGCTGGATGTGTGTCTGTGTCAGCAGGTGTTGTCAGACCTCACTTTGGAGCCAGATAAAAATTTGGGGAAAATGGTGAAAGACGGAGACTTGTTTCTGGTTCATGCAGATACACAGAAGTTGACTGAGGGAACTGATAAGGGAGTAAATGCACCCCTTCTGATCCTGGGTTTGGACAAAGGTGAGGTAATTTTGAAAAACTGGAAAACTGCAGAGCTAGAAGAGATTGCTACAGAGTCACAGCAGGGCTAATGCCTGAAAGGACCAGGGCCTTAGGATTAGCTCTGAGCATTTCATGGTCACTTAACTGTGGCTAACCCCCAGTTTTGATTTACTTTATGGTAAGGGGAAGAAAAAAAAGTGTGGGGGTAAGGAGAATTCACTGCAGAGCTGTTAAAAAACATGACTAGCCTGAGGGATGAGGCTGGCAAAACCCTACTGCTTATATTTAATATTAGTACAAGCACAACTGGGCATTGCTGGACCAAAGCAGCCTCAGAGCTGCAATGGCTGGACATTTATATGTGCTCTGAGACCTGTTTCTTGCAGAGCTCCTGGTTTGAGAAAGCAAATATTTACACACAAGTGTTCCCCTGTTCAACTGCACATCCCCCAGCCCAGCACCACAGGTCTCAGCTCTGACCAAGCTGGGCACCCACAGAGCCCCATCCCCTGCCCCAGCCAAGCCCAGGCAGGGTCCCAGAGCCAACTTGCTCCATATCCTGGGTCTTTTGTCAGCCCTCCCAGACAACAAGAGCAACCACAACCTGCACAGAGGAGATAACAGGCAGAG
Source organism: Climacteris rufus (assembly GCA_013398175.1). NCBI lineage: Eukaryota > Metazoa > Chordata > Aves > Passeriformes > Climacteridae > Climacteris > Climacteris rufus. The sequence continues at coordinate 118,598 of VZRZ01004378.1, read as the reverse complement.
GTGAAGTCAGTTTGTGTCTGTTGGTACAAACCCAAGCAGACAGAACCCTCTGCCACAACACAAACAGGAGCCCTGTCCTGCTTTCTACCTTCAATTTCTAAAGGAGACTGGGGTTTTTTTCAGACCAGAGGCATGAGGGGAAGTATGAGCTATTTAGCTGAGAGCTAAAAATTAAACTCACTAATATATTTTTCTTCTTGGCATGAGGTTTCCCAGAACAGAGGTTTCCAGCAGCTTGGTGGTCAGCAGTTCTGCGTACACACATATACCAGTTTTGCAACTTCCCAAGCATAAATGCAAGACAGGCAGAAGGAAGGCTGGCAAGTTGATGATTGCTCTAGCTAGGTGGCTTAACAGCCCCTGCCCACAGCAATGGGAAGGGAACAAAAAATCCTGGTCCAGTAACATTAATTCCTTGTTTGTTTAGTTCAACTTCATGAAGACCATGGCAGCATATGGCTGCTTCTAAATACAGAGGACAGAAGTGCATGAATATCTAATTAGTTGAGTATTATCCCTCCAGATCTGGACCTCAGCACCTCTCTAGGGTTGGGATTTCTGCATACTCACTTCAGAGCAGGACCCTCCAGAAGCTGCTGGAAACATTGACTCCCTGCAAATCATAAACTAGAAAAAAGTGTATAGTGATTGTTCCTCCCATAATTCAGAGTATGTAAAAATCTAGTAAGATATTCAGGAAGGGAACGTCTAAGTTCTGTCTATCTTATGCAGGACAAGAACACTTGCTTGGAAGCAATCAGAAGGTGCTTCATAACATGTTTGCAGCCATGTCACCAGTGACCTGTCAGTCTCCTTACATATGAAGATGGATGTCAAGGCTGAGCCATTGTGTATTCTTGAGATACAAAGGAGAATACTTTGAAAAGTAGTCCCAGAGCACTCCAGTCATCACCATGAGATGAAGTACAATAAGACATGTGAAAAGCTGTGGCGGTTGTTTTATGTCTGATACGTGTCTTTGTGAATAGCAGCTTCAGTAATTTATGTTCCTGGTTGAAAAGCTTTTTGTAGCCCTAATACACAGAGTGGTTAACCCTCCTACTCCTCAGCTCAAGAGTCTCTACAAGTCACTGAAGACAAATTGCACTATCCTTGGCTCCATCACCAGCATCCCTTTTACATCTACACACCAACACCCCTTATTTTCCATGCACACAGACAAGCTGCAACCTTGAAGCACAGAATATACCCTAAAAGAAGTAGAAACACACGACTTCCTCTACCCTTTTGCAACCTACCTCTCCCTCAATATCCTTTGTTATGTTCCTTTGGTGTTCCCTCCTCTCCTTCCTGAGGAATCCATCTTTTCCCCTGGCTGCCTGTATAGACCCTGCCATTCAATCATTCCTGCAAACATTTTGCAATGGATCAATGCCCTACAGATCAATTCAACACAATTTCTGGTCTTTTTTGGGAAATACAGGCTTTTCAGAATGACCTCTACAAATCATATCCAGGTACAAAGAAACCCAAGTTGCACCCAACAGCAACTCACACTTTTTAGCTGGCAGGATCTCAACAGAAACACTTGCAGTGGTTTTGCACGTGTGCACATGCAAAAAATTCAGGAGGTCATTAAGAGAACAGCATCACACAAAACAAGAACAAAGAGGCTAATTCCTTACAATAATATCTGTAGAACAAGAATTTTTAATGCCATATGCTCGAAAACAATCAAAAATCCCCTATCCTTACCTTGTAAATGGTACTGTTTTTTGCTTACCTGCCTCTCTCCACCCTCAGCCTGCACTACCTATGCCCACCTCTATGGGGTTGAAAGAGCCAACAAAACCTCACAGACAGCCAGTGCAGGGAAACTGCACTGAGATCTAAGGTGTTCACATGTCAGCAGAAAAAAAGTGATACAGTACCGAGTTTGTAGGATGTCTGCAGCTGCCTCTGTTGCACTGTGCTGCCACTGCATGTCACTGTTAAGACAGAATGGCAATGAGTGATTGGGATTTTTTTATGGAAGGCTCTAAAATTCTTGTGGAGAAGGACCCCACAGTCCTCAGGAACTGCCCCCCCAGCTGTACCTCAGTCAACCCCACTCTCCTGACACAAGTGCAGCATTGAGGCCTCAATAGCATTTGGGCCAAGATGAAAGCAGCAGCAGAAGAAAACCACATGCTTGGAAGAGAGAAAAGGTGGGAAAACAGATATAAAAAAAAGATGCCAAGGGGAAGGACAAAGAGCAGTGACTAAAGATCCCTTGCAAGCAGAACTAAGTTAGGTCATTACTTCTGCCAGCATCTATCAGCAATGAGGTCCTTAGGGATTTCACAGCAATACAACCATATCCATTTTAATGGTTAACAAAAAACCCCAAAAACCTTCAGTGTGCCCAGAATCAATAGCAGTTAAAGAGGGACCAGTCCAAGCTACACTTTGCTGGTGTGTTGGGAGCCCATCAGAAGCGCAGCTCTCAGCAGCAGTCTAAAAAAGCCATTCTAGCACAGTCTAAAAAAGCCATTTCCAGACCCATCCCTCTCTGCTCCTGCCCCTGCAGTCACAGGGGACCCTTTGCTCAAGTGCAGGTTCTGGAGCATCCTGTGCTTGGCCTTGTGCTCTGGCCTCGTTTCTAGTTATGAGATCTGGGAGACTCATTTGAGATTAAACAAAGGACTAAAGATTAGGTGTTCTGTAATTTAGTACTTCCTTTGCCTGCTTTATGTTTAGCAGCTTTTGGCAGAGAAAAGGAACAGCAGCAGCCAAGATGGGCTCTCTGTGAATCCACAAAATCTAACCAGAAACAAGAGCATATACTTGACTCTAGTTAGCAAGAGAACTTTTATCCAGGGTCTCTTTCCAAACACTACGCTTGCATTCATTTTGCCATCAAGCCATGTGGTTGTTTAACTAGCCTCATGGAAAACACATTAAAAAATAAACCATAGAGCAGATCCAGATGTTTTGAAATGCTAAACATAGTGCCTCACACTCTTCCCTCTTCATCCAGCTTAAAAAGATTCCTGAAAAACTCAAAAGCATTCCTGAGCTGGTTTGTCATGAGCCATTACTTCATACTAAAAAGTATACTCTAGCACAGACTTAAATAATCAATCTTTTAGCCATAAACACAATTACCAAAACACTTTGAAGGTTTGGATCAACTTCATGAAAGGATAAAAATTCTTTGCTCTCTTTCTTATTTTAAATAAGACTCTCGCTTCCAATAAAAGTTGCTTTCCACACTGAAAATATACACACAGAGGAAGGATGATATCCTCAAGTTCCAACCTCAAGATGATGCAGTAGGCAAGGAAGACTTGCAGGGAAGGAGGCAAAGGCACTTCACACATGATTTTCAGAGTGTTATGCACAAAATAGGAGAAATGAAGCTCAACAGCACAGCCCTGCTATAATACCATCAAAATGGGAAGGAAGCAAACAAATTTTTGCTAGTTCTACTTTGTTCTGTAGTCAGCTGCCATTTTCGTGTTACTCCTTCATCCCACTCCTACGTTTTATTGCCAATGCAAAGATTTTTAACCTGATCTTGTTCCCTTAAGCTGGCCAGGAACCTCCTCAATTCCCTCTCCACACCACATGTCAGGCTCTTAAATAACTGCCAGGCCAGAATCAGTTACATCATTTCCCCCCCCTTCTTTTCCAGGTATTCTTCTAATAGTTCCTAAGCTCTCTCCCAGAGTATTTCCTACAGCTTTCAAGGAGTCTGAGAAACAATGGAGATCACAATCCATTTTTTATAATCCTAGATGTGGTAATTGAAGCCTTACATGCCTGAAAAGCAGTTGAGGGTTGTTCACTGGATGAATGTCAAGTGCATGAATATAGCCAGCATTAATATATCCAGGCTTACATTCAGCCAGGAGAAGCTTTCCTGGGAAACACGTTAAGACTGGGTCACCAAGATGAGATGACTGAGGTGATGGCCACCCTCTGTGTCCCTCAGGCCCCATTTTCAGGCTTATTTTTGCACAAATACCAAGAATTAATTACTGAGTCAACATGCCCAGATGTTTTTGAGGATCCCCTTAAGGTACTCATCACCAGCTATAAGCACTTCACTACCTTTGAAGCCTTGATCCACAAGCTCTTCTTTACAGATGGAGCACAGAAACCCCATAAGCCACCCAAGCTTCCTGGAAAATGAGGTGTTTCTAGTCCATGGAATGGTCTCACTTCAAAATCATCCACTAAGGTACATAAAAAGGAAGGGGAAAACTATATTTTTCTAATAAAACCTGCATCAAAATTGTCATTATAGTATTCCTAATGTCAAAACTTTGGTCATGTCTGTGTATCCTCTCTACCCCTCCTCTTCCTCTTTCCCCCAACCCATTCAGCAGTAAGCAGTGCCACTTTATCCAAACCACTCTGTGGTCAGTGTAAATCTTATATGCATCAGTGAAGATTTCCCCAATAGGTTTTTACTTAAAAAAAAAAAAAAAAAAAAAAAAAGGGGGATCCGGGCCTTTGAGACTTATTTTAACTACATGTTGCAGATCAGCTTTAAAATCAGCTCCAAAACATTTGGAAATTGTTACAGTCCACTAGCTCTGTAATTATAAAAAGCTGAAATTACTTTGAAGCTTCATTTAGAGAAGACGAATGCTGCAATTACTCAACAGAGCCCTTTGCAGCCGGATCATCAGTGAGGGCTGTACGTTCATATCTGTGCAGAACCTGAAGCACAGAAGGGCAGGACACGACGAGCCACGTCCCCCCAGGCAGCGCTCGTTAATGCTCCCCCCATAAAACAACCTGCTGTCAACTCAGAAAATAATATATTGCACGCTGGTTTAATTGTAATTTACAGCTTCCTTGTAAAGCAGCACATGCAAGAGGGCACTGTGGCAAGCTGGAATGTTTTACACAAGAGGCCAGGCCATTGTGGCTCAGCTGGATGGGAATGATTAGCACCTGCCTGTTGGTACAAAGCAGCAAAGTTCACAAACCATGAGCTCAGCTCTTGGCAGAGTGAAGAGACTGAACAGCCTGAAGTTTTCCTGAGCAATAAATCCAGCGATTACCGAGATTATTTTAACTCAAATTATCTTACAACGTGTTTTTGTAGCAACACAAACAGTCCTAACTCATATCTTGCCCAGCTGGGCACAAGTCTCAAAGGTATTGCTTCCTGTGGGCAGCAGAAATGAGCCACACAGGACAACCTGACTCTACGACCTCTACTCTGCTCACATAAGTAGACCCTGAGCCTGATATACCTGCTCAGCAATCAAAAACTCCCAAATTTTAGAAGTGTTTGTGATGGAAAAAGCTTCAGCAAAAATCTATTTTTCGCTTAAAATCACAACTTTTCTCTCCAAATGTTTTTTTTTGACTATATATACACACATAAAAGTAAATTCACTCTGCCAGTAGAGAACAACTTTTCAGCAATTTACTGACAAGCAAATAGTTTTGCCAGACACTTTAGCAAAATGAAAATACAGTTAAAAATAATTCCATGTAAAAGCAGCAGTTTGCTTTTTGGAGAGTTGAGTTAGCTTGGCTTTGAGCTGTGTTTTGTTTGGTTGGGTTTTTGTTTGTTTGTTTGTTTTGTTTGTTGCTGGGTTTTTTACTGTCTTGGACTCATTTTAATTACAAAGCTAACTATAAGAGTAAAGATTGCAAAATTGGGGTCCTTGAGTTATTTTGTCCCTTTCAGCAAAGCACACTACAATCAAGGGGACTATTCTTCCCCACGAGGAAGGTGCTGTGGAAAGGCCACCACGAGCCCTGGTGCACCCAGCTGACATGCAGAAAAAATACTCACTAGGATATCTGCTAAGTCATAATATTATTTATCCTTCAATTCATAGATGCTGTAAATTAGAAAAATAAAATAATAAAAAACCAAACAGTTGCTGCTGTGGTAAAAGTGCTTGTTAGAGGCAGACAGGGCTGTAAATCCAGGCAGAACCAACAAATACACACAGGCAGTGAAGAAGAGGAAGGCAACTGCTCACCCAGTCACTTCTTCCAGGTTTGGTTCCAGTTCTACTCACACACATGCAGCCCTTTTTCATCATTGGGGCTGCATGGGCAGGGCAGGAAGGTCCTACGTTCTTGTGTGTTGTTAATATTGACTATCTTGGAGAGTGGAAGATGTCCTCCTTCCTGTCCTGACCTATCAGTGCCAGGGAGATGATGAGCTTAGCAGGAAAAAGACCAGCAGCACAATGACAGACACCTCCATCTCCCAGCATCTCCCAGCACCTCCCAGCAGGGAGCTGGGGGCAGAGCTGCCATCAGCCTTGGTGCTGCTCAGAGCCTCTTGATGTTCCCTGCACACTGAGCCCTTCACAGCAGCAGCTGTTTGCAACACACCTGGGGCTCAGCACCCAACCAGTCCCCCAAATGAAACACTTCTGCAGTGCTAACATCACATTGTGGCCCCAACACCATTGCAAACATCCCTTAACCAACACCCATGGACTCCTCAAGCTCCAAGGAGGGCTCAGGTACACAGGGTGTTACCACGTCTTCTGCTAGACACCACTTAGGAGAGAATAAAAGGCAGTACTTTCTCCTTGGGTAATACTGACACTTACACTTAATTAAAATCCTTTAATAGGCATCTCCCTCCCTCACACCTCCCTCTTAGCAGACAGCTTATTCAAAGCAGGAACATTAACAACATTTTTGCTACTTTGATGTTACCCAGAACAAATTAAATATTAAATGAATCTAGTTAGTCACTTCTCGAGTACAATGCCTTTTGTGTTACATTACTAGTTGGTATTTTTTTTCTTGTAGCCTGACACCCAAACTAGAAAGCAATTGGATATTTGTGTTTGACAGTGTTCAGATCTTCTGCATTAGTGCAAATCTCTCTTAAATCTTTGACTCAAAGTCATGAAGCCACAGGTATTTGAGGAGGGGGAATAATGTCATTGTTATGCAAAATTATCGAGATCACTAGTTTGCTCTCCCTTTGAAATAAGGGGCTTATTTCAATGTCATATCCTGCATGGTAACTCAACTTTGAGCCAGAACTGATAGAGCATCACAGCAAACAGAAACTCAGTCTGAGTACCCCTGAGGATGGAGATCCCACATCCCCTCTGGGCCCCAGCTCCAGTGCTGGACCACCCTCACGGGGAAGAATAATTAACAATGTAACAGCAGTTCTAGTATTAGTTAGAACTATTTGTTAAGGTCAGCAAAGGGATTGAACTGTTAATCTCTTATCAAACATGCAATGTGAAGAAGCAGTGGGGTACCTGCATTACTGCCTGGCCCCCCAACCTTTGCTGAGCAGGGCTGCTGAGAACACACAAGAGGGAAGAGAAACCCTTCCAAGAGCATCTTTGCTCGCTGCCCATTTGGTTGCTGAGGGGTAGGTTGTTCCTCTCCCTTCCTGTAGCAGCAAGCTGTTGTTTCACTCCTCCAATAAAGCTGTTGGTGTGGTAAATTCAGCACTGAGATGCAGAGTTCAGCAGTTCATGGGGGGAGCTGTGAAGCAGCAGACTGCTCAACCCATGTCTATTAAAAGCCTTCCCCAGAGCTGCTCCCTCTCCACATGGGTTTTTAGGTGCTGCTTTCCTCCCCTGACAGAAGTGCAACTTGTCAACTGGGAACTGCAGCTACCCCTGTTAACAAGCCTCTTACTGTAAGTCAAGCCACACTGTTCCTCTCTGAATATTTTATCTCTTCCTAGCAGAGGAAAATTAGTTCCTTCCTTCTGTCCCCCTCTTTTGACTAGGAAAATGAAGTAACACAGTGAAGTACCTCCCCAGCAGCAGCACAGCCATGTCAGCATGAACCAAACCCCCAGTTTAAGCCGGGTTTTTTTGGAGGACCCAGATTTGTGGGTTCAACAGCCACTCGTGTGCCCATGTCTGCCTGTCTCTGCCCATCTCCAAGCACCCAGACAGGATGCCCAAGCACATCAGACTTCAAACCGAGGTTCTACAGCCCTCTGAACCCTGCAAGTCATCATCCACCACCTCCTGTGGCTTTCCTCATCTCTCTGCAGTGCTGATGCCACTCATCAGGGCCATGAAACGGCACCTCTCTCACATTTTTCTCATCTCTGTATGAAGTCACAATCTCTCCCTCCAAAAAGGATCCACGAGACTACAGTAATGCTTAAAAATGAAAAAGCCTATAAAAGGTACAATAATTAAAACTCCATTTTAATTCCTCTGCACAGGGAAAGGAGAAGAGGTCTCCAGCACACGTTCTCCCACCACAACAGCTCGTGCATTGTGTTATAAAATTTTTCAGTGCCATTTATTTTTATTTGGCCTGTGAAATACTTTGGGGAAGGCCTCCTTGTAAATGGCCCATAAAGTTTGACAGGAACTAAACCTCCTACTGTTTTTGTGACTGATATAAAAGAGAACCAACTTAGTTGGCACCCTTAATGCATGTTTTATGGGAAAAGGAAGACTGTCCCCCTGTACAAGCAGTCAGTTCCCGAGCAGACAGACTTCAGTCCTGTAAGCATCTTTTGTGGCCTTTTATGAGGTAAGGCTTTCCCCATAAAGTTCGGGCCTCTCCACAAACCCACTTCCCTCTGGGCTCATCCATTAATAAGCACTTTCATTAAAATTCCACCTTTCATAGAGAAACAGCCAAGCTAATTTAACAGGAAATTGACTTTTGCCGTCACCCTCGCATTCTGACTGCGGTGACACCAGCCACGGCTGGCCTGAGACATCCTGCCATTAGCGTTTCTCCCTGGTGCATCGATCTGCAAAAACCACAGAGCTCCTTGCATGGTTTGGGGGAAGAGGAAACGGGACAGTCACTCAGAAGATGCAGTTGCTTTCAGAGAAACACTGAGCAGTGATTGAGCCCTCACACCCTCAGCTACCTCCAGCCTCAGTAAAGCACGGGAATAGCGATGGAACTCAAGGACTGGGTGCAAATAGCAACAGGTCATGGGTCCAGTCAGACCCACCAGATGTACAGCAAGAGGAGACTCTCTTCATGGCCAGAGATGTGGCTCTCAGTCCAAGGCACAAAGTCATCATCCTCCTGAGGTGTTCGTACGCTACCAAAAGGCCAGGCCTCAGAAATAAAGAAAAACCACAGCCACCTGAGACAGACCCTCTTCAGAAAATAAATCTCATCATCATGCCAATACTGTGTGAACAGAGTTCATTAAATACATTAAATGTATCCTGTATATTGGCAAACTTAAAAGAATTAAGAACTTTTTTGGCTTTATTGTAAAAATCCATTTTACTCTCTTTTGGCTTCCAAGACAAGCTTTCAGGTGGAAGGCTGAATAACATCACTGTATTTAGAAATGAGAAATCAGAAACTACACTGACTCCATCTGTCCATAAAAAAACACAGGATAAAAAATTCTATATGAATTTATTCTGCATTCTAGTGAGGTATCTCTCTGCATTTCACAAGAAAGTGTCCAGGGAAAGTGACAGGTTTATTTTTAGCCTTTCTTTAATCTTTGCAGAGTATGGCAGCAGATTGCAACCCATCATGAGTGTCCCAAACTAGGCTGAGATATGCTGCTGAAAAAGAATGGGTTTAGATTGACTGTCATATTGCAAAGATATGGAGATGTTCTTAACAACCAGCCCCACTCCAGCTATAAGAAATTTGATCATATGCATTTCATTCTCAGTGTCACATATAAGTGGGAGATACATTTGTCACTGGATAATACATTCAGAATTAACAAGAAGAACTTGTCAGGTTTTGGCTGCAACCACTGAAGCTAAAGCCTAGAGCGAAATAAACTGTCAGATCAGAGCTTTGTTAAAAGGATTAAACCCATTCTTAAGGGTGGAGCTGTGGAAAAGCTTTTAAGCTTTATACTTACACCTGAAAGGTTTTAAACCAGGTTTCTAAAAAAGACTGACACAAACCAAATATTTTCAAAACAACAGATAATCTGACCTCAGGAGTGGGACCATCTCCAGGATCAGCTGTGTTGTGAACCATGCCCTGAGCAGCCCTGGATCCGTCAGGCCGTCACTAATTATTGGCCACATTTTTTGGCATCTGCTCAAGTTGCTGTAGAATCAGTAACTGTTTGTGGGTTAGTCTCATTACAGACCTACTACAATCATTGATTTGCACAGTGGCCATGTGGTAACTCATAAAACTTTTCACAGGAGTCCCAATTCTGCAAATATTTCCTCCTGCACTTACAGGGAACAAAGCACCCTCTGGAAGTCAATGAGTTCAGCCACACTCCCAGCCTGCACAGAAGCATTGGGACGGTCAGCCCATGGCAGTGCAGCCTTTATGAGACAGCAAAAAAACTATTTTCCTACATTCAATTAGTTGCAAAATTGCACCACACAATACCCTTGCAAATGAAGTAGGTGTTAGCAGCCCACTCCTTCACAGCTGGGGAGGCAGGGCTGTGACTCAGAGGTGCAGGAGCTGCTCAAGGTCACACAGTAGCTCAGGCATAAATAGCAGCCGGGTGCCCAGCTCTGAGTTTCCTCACACTGCTTCAGCAGTATTTTAGGAGCATAACTTCAGCTGCAAACAGGTTTTGAACCCGCTCAGTGTTTGGCTTTGTCCTGCACCTCCTTCACTCAGCCTGCTCTGAACCACGGTGCCCTGTGGTTCGCCAGCCTCCTGCCATCACCTCTTGGTCCTCAGCTGGTCAAGCCAGGCACAGGGATCTCCTCTCCAGCACTGGGGTAAGGAAACACGTGGGAACAGGCACGGGGTGAGATGCAGCAAAGCGTCTCACCAAAGCAACACCAACAGGGCAACACGTGGAAAACAGCACAGTCTCTGCAGCAGGGAGGCTGATGGACACCCAAGCAGCTCATGCTCGTGGAGGGCTGCTGTTTGCACTGTCAGGATCCCCCCTACATGGGTCCAAAGAAAGTGCATCAACAGGGGCATCTGGAAGCAAGTGAACCGAGGTGGAATCTGCAAGTCAAAACATCCTTCTACAGCAATAATAGAAATAGGTCCTACCAAAGAGGCCACAATTGCAGTTGTCAGACGAAAGGCTCCACTACCACACAGAACCTGTAGGCAAAAACTTCCCAGCTCTTGAGTAACCTCTGAGACTTTTGCACCCATAATCAGCCATTGACCAAGGCCAGGTTGTGTGGGACCAGCTTCCAGTACCTGGTCTAGTGGAAAGTGTCCCCACCCACAGGGACAGGGGGTGTTGGAACTACATGAGTTTTAAGGTTCCTGTCAACCCAAACCATCCTATGGTCAATAAAATACAAAGTTGGGTCCTTCAAATGCCTTGCAGAGCCCAGGCACTCAGCTTTGGGCTCAAGGCAAGATTACTGGGCTCTGCAGCTGTGCGATCTTGTGGGACTTGAACTTCACATGACTGGACCCCCAGAAAATAGGAAGCACCAGCTGCAGACCCTCTGGCTTTGCAGAGTCTACAATCCAAGGACAAAGAGTTGCAATGAGCCTCCATCACACAGGTCAGATGTTTTGCCAAAAGTGCCATAAAATGAATGCTGATAAGATTAAAGTTTAGTGATTCTGAGAAACATCGGATAGACCTTTGACACTGTAATGGCATCACAAGAGCTAAAGTCTAATTTCATTATGAAAATTGGTATAGTCATCTAGGAATACCAGCAAGTCTCAGCTTCTGTGTCTCTGTGCCACAGGACAGGATCCAACTCTATTGACTTCATCTGTGCAGGTTTTCAAGCCATCAGAGCACAGCCTGTAGCTCAGCAGGGCAACCCCCACCACAGCTGCAAACCTGCAGCCCACAGCCTTCAACAGCGAGCTCCTATTTAATGCTGGCCTCTGTGTGCTGTAGCCATTACTAAGGCATTTTAAGGAATAAGTTCAGGTTTTTTTAAAGCAAGGAATTCATGTTTCACATTTGAAGCCAATTTTGGTTCAAAAAGGCTCATTTGCCCCACCTGGGAGGAAAAGCATCACACCTTTTCTAGTGATCAAACCAAGCTCTGCAACCTCCCAACACCTTTAATCATTGTGCACCACAACTGTGCAGCACCACTCCCTGTGTGAAACTGTGCTCTCACTCCTGCTTTTTACACCAGCCTGCTTTACGGCTGGGCTGTTTGGTTGTTTTTTTTAATATTTGAACTCAGTTGTGGTAAGTATTGTACACTCACTGAAATACCAATATACCCCTGGCCAGCATTCCTGCCAGGTAATTACGTTTGTTGCTTTCAAAAAAAAAA
>VZRZ01004378.1:62924-106447 GCA_013398175.1 Climacteris rufus | reverse complement strand
AAAAAAAAAAGAAAGCAAATAAAATAAAAAGTGTAATTATGGTTTAGAGAGCACTGGTCTCAATTTTTCTGTTCTCAAAAGTCCTCTAGGGAGACAAAGAATGAGCGCAACTTATTGATTTCATCCTCCTGACACTCACACACAAGGCTTGCTGGAAAACAGGATCCCGTGCTAGAAATCACCGCTGTCTTCAGCTCCCCCAGGGAAAAAGGGAGAGGGAAACAGAACTGAAGGCACTTGAGTTGAAAAGGGAAAAAAATAGAGAAGGGGGGAAAAAAAAGAAAAAGAGGGCAACAGTTTCAGCTTTCATTATAAGCACTGTTATATCAACAATGGCTGGGGAACAAAGGAAGCCATTTCCACTAGTTCCTGCTTCAATTAGTTATTTGAACTAGTGAAGATTGTGCCACTTTATCTCCCCCTTGTAACATAATCATTGTATTTTACATCTCATGAGAAAAAAGGCCTGCCAGAGGACGTTATCTGGCTCTGGGTCATACATCACAGGAGATAACATCGTTATTCATGTCAAAAGGGATGATCAAGGTCTTCCTGTTTTATCAGCGATTAGCCAGGAAAGAAAAGCTGCTGCTGCTGCTGGCCGGGAGCCAGGCACTGTGCAAATCACAGGAACGGTCCTTCCAAACCATCGCAATCCCGGCTGATGGGAAGGCGCTGAGCCCCCGCGGCGGTGGGAGATGCCCACGGAGAGAGGGGCTGATCCTGCTCCCACCTACGGCACTGGTGCTCTGGCAGCCGCCACAGCCCCCTCACCGCGGTAGGAGGAGAGAAGCTGGCAGCCAAGCCGGGCTTTTAGCAACTTAGGATAGTCTGGGAGGCACCCAAGTGCCTTGGAACGGAGCCAGACTGTCCTCTCACCCCCACATGCCCTCACCCTGGCTGTTGCATCTGCGTTTCCCTCCATCTGCTGTTTGCACCCTTCCTTCTCATCCTCCCCGCAGACGGCACTGCGGTAAAGCTGGGGCAGGGCTCAGCCTCTGGCTCTGCCACTCGCTGAATTATTCCACTTCCCAAGCACTTTCCCTGGAGCTCAGGGCTCTTCACTCCTGAATACTTAGCATATTCCCATTTTAAGCATCTCGAGCAGTTTACCTACTATCTGAGAGCAACAGTAAAACCTACACACCTTATCTCAGCTACAAGCCCAAAGGGAGTGAGAATTCAGTGCCTTATGCCTCCAACACTAACAAAAAGAAGAAAACTGCTGCCATTTGAAAAATACACCATGTTGAACTACAGAGGTAAATTCCATGGTGGCTTCCTGAAGTGCCTGAGCTTTATGTGCCTGATGCAGCGTTCATTGAACCAAGAAAGTGTTTCCACTCACTTGCTGAGCTCCAGCACTGCATCCTTTGGCAGTAACACAGCATCACAGAAATACAGCGCCCCAAATCACCAGGCAAGACTCACCTGAGCAGGGTTTTACTGCTTTCTCCCACCCAACTGGCAATAGAGAAGTCCATTCGCCATCAACACTGACATAAATCAAAGCACGTAGAAGATCCTGTGCATGAGATGGGAAATCTTTTTAAGAACAAATGTGTACAAATTCTCAATGTTGCTAAAATACAAAAGGAAAATCATTGGTGTGATTAACAAGCCCAGAAGCACAAGCTTCTGCTGTGGGGGGAAAAAAACTTCCTTCAAGTGCACATTTGGGAGAGATGCATTGTGTAGGTTTTATACCTCTTCCCAGATCAACAATCAGAGGCCAGAGATGAGGAAAGACGGACAGGGATTTCTATATCAAAACACTCCAATAGTTATTCCAACAATTTCAACAAGTTACTCCAGCTCAGAGCCTAACATGCAATTGTGCTGTTGCAGCAGCCAACCTGAAACTGGAAGAGTGTTAATAGCAAGAATAAAGTGTGAACCAAAAGCTATTAAACCTTGCAACACGTTAAAAATAACAACAAAAGAAATCTGAGACCTGATGCCATTTCCCTTCAAAAGGAGATAAAATTAAAAATGACTCAGCAACTATGAGTCAGGACAGGAAACTTGTCAGAGAGCCAGTGATTGTAGCTCCAGTGGAAATGGGCACAAGGGCTCTGAATTGCTGTCGCTGGCGTGTTCATCATCGCCGGCGCTGCCAAACGCAACGCGTGACCTGTCTGCAGAGCCGCCCAGGACAAGCTCACCACAGAGAGCTTCAGAAAGTCAGATGTTCCTCCAGATGAGTTATGAAAAGGAAACATAACTGCTCAAACAGACCACAAAAATAAGCCCGGTTAAGCCAACACAGCTGGGGCTCTCTCAGGTCACACAGTTAAACAGAAAAACAGCAAGTTTGGGGCACAGGTTTGGGTTTTTTTAGAAGGAGCTGTACTGGAAGGCTGGGAGCAGAACTTTGCTCCTGCCCACCAACAATGTTGAGGTGACAATGTACAGCAACAGTCCCCAAACAGTCGGCAAAGGGTAATCTGAGCCTCCTGACCCTTTTGATTCTGAGCACAAAAGGACTTTGACTGCAGGACATCTTGTCTGATCACCTCATCCCAGCTCTCTTACAGCAGAGCCATGGCTTGAGATTGCCACAAAAGTCATGGAAGCAGGGCTGGAAGCAGCACCCTGGCACCCACGGGAGCTGAAGGGACTCCAGCGCAAGTCAGACCCTCCTCCAGTGCCCCTCCTGCTCCCCACAGCCCCACGAGCAGGAGGTCCTTACTGCCTCTGCATCTTGGGAATGCACTTCACTGCCATGCCAGGACCAGGGGGATCTCCACTGCAGCTTGGGTTGAACTCAGCTGATGTCCAAGCTGCTCATGAGGCAAATCATGGGAAGCTGAGCTGGACAGAGGGAAGCCACCTCCAGTGTCACCACCAGGACTAAGTCAAGCTGACAATTTGGCTTCCACCCACAGACATCCTGGGCCAAAATATTCAGTCCTCATGATCTCCAGTTACTAGAAATCATGGGATCCACTCTGGGAAAGGCTGGAAAATAAATCCATGAGTGGTTAGCAAACCCTTCACTGCTCTTTTGGAGCAAGAGCCAGGAGATCTCGGTCTAGATAGAGGAATTCATAAAGTTTTACTACAGAGATGATATAAGCCCTGCAACCTTTAATAAAGCAATTGTAATTACAGAGGATTATTAATTTTTAAATCAAATGTTTCAAGTACCAGGTACATAAAAACACAGTTGCACAAGCTGCCAAAAAGGAATCAAATATGTACTCGCCCAGTAATTAACATTCATTAGAAGTAATTTGCATGCGATCCCTCATCAGATCTAGAAATGCCATCCCTGAACAACTGCCCAGTTTGTCCTTTGGGCATACTGGCCTTGCTCATATCCTGTCAAACCTCATAGACCTCAAAGGACCAGCAGAAAGGCCTGGTGCTTGCTGTCACAGGAGGATCCTTACCAAGAGTGTAGCAAACTCCTCATGGAGCACAGCAGCAGAAGCTACAAAGCAAAACCCATACCTGAGCTCTGTTAATTAGTTGATACATCTTGAGTGTATTCTAGTCTTCTTGTCTTCAAAGGTGGTCCAGACCATCCCTCTGGTGGATCCTCCCAGGATTTTCCCACCACGCCTGGCGCGGTTTTCCCACAGCCTGAGCCCTGCACATCCCCCCAGGAGCATCCCCGCCCCAGAGCTGCAGCAGAGACCCCCCAGCCCCCAGTTAATGGTTCAGCAGGGCTGCTGGGGCACCTCCAGGAGCAGAGGCAGGAGCACTGTGCTGGCTGCAGCCTGGCAGGGCCAGCCCCAGTGCAAACCCACCCTGGTCCAGGCTGGAAGGGTCTGTCACCGATAACTGCGCGTACGCCCACCCCAGGAAAGCTTTCTGGGGCTGAGTAATGGATATTAAAATACCAGAGAGATGAAATCCATCTGCAAGTGGAAGCATCGTGCACTACAGAAACTGTATATCCTGCTCCAAGCCAAAAGTGTTATTTTGCATGGGCTGTACCACGCAGATATTTTTATTACTGCACTTCATAAAATATTTCTGAAGTTTCCTGGAAGATACTGTTTCGCATGCCACCAACAAACACAAAGCTTGCTCCAAGCAACTCCTGACACATATGCAGAGGAGAAGAAAAACAAATAATCACCTAGAGCTTTTTCATAAGCCATATCTCTTATGCACCACAGAGATAAGAGCCATGACCTGTGATGGATGAGGCCATCACTGGAGTCCCACTCATGCAGAGCTTTCCCTGAAGGCCACACACTCACTCCATCAGGGCTTTCTTGGATCTCACAAACAGCGTAGGACAGTTTCCCACATGAGCTTCCAGACAGACCCTGCCAGCATGGTCCCCTCTGCTATCTCATATGGTCACTGACTGTTCCAGCCCAAGGGGAACCAGAACCTTACAGATGGGAGCAGAAAGACTCAGTGTGCTGGTCAAACCCTTCCCCAGCAATTCCCCCCTTCATACTCCTCCTCCTCTGTGATTTTCACTTCTAGTGCTGCAACAGTTGTGCCTCAGCAGCACAGAGGAGAGCCCTGATCTGAGCCCACCAGCAGCTTCAGCTTGCTGGAAGCAAAGGAAACACACACACACACCAAAAAAAAAAAAAAATTAAAAAAAAACCAAACAAAAAAAAAACCCACACCACGAAAAAGCACAACAGTATTTTAAATAAATGCAGAATGACGGCTCTTCTCAGAAGTGCTGCTATTAGGCAGCAGTATGAAAAAAAAAAGTCTGATAAAAAAGCATTTTAAGTGGTGCTTGTTTATTCACTGATTTCTTAGGTGTTTATCAGCTTGCAATGGGTTAGCAAGGAGTAGCATCACACTGAAAAATTACTTTTACATCTCATACCATGACAAAATAATAGCTGGATAATAATGCAATTACTTTTAAAGCCCACTTAGCAGGGGATATTAATGAAGATTTTCCCTAACTTCTAAATTACTGATATTGATTATATCTGTGTAATGAGGATGGATAGGATTTCAATTTGAGAGCTAACGCAACTGCTGAAATAATTGATTGGAGATGAGAACACTTCCACAACTCAGTTACTTTTGTTTCTTTAGAAATGTTGACTTGAAGCATATTAACAGATTACTGAGATCTTAAAGGAGAACATCCCAAATTCCTCCTTCATGTTTCAGTGCAGTGGGTATCTTCTCAGTGATTTCTTTGTAAATTTATTACAAGTGTCACACACAGAAGAATGGATTAAATATCTAAGCCTGACAAGTTGTTAATTTTGTGAAACTTAATTGAAATTTTTATCCCTGAAAAACTGAGGGACTCCAGTCAGGATCTAGCTAAAAACAAACAGAAAATCTATGATTCCTCTATTTCCTTAGGAACCAAAGGATGACTAGAAGCAAACAGTGCTAGAAGAAATCATAACCATAAGCATAGACATGCAAAGGTTCTTTAGTCTGTTGTTAAATGATTAAATAATTTGAATCTTTAGAATACCATATAACAAATTACTGGGAGTACAGGGTCATTGTCCCATTGATACTGGCTAACACTGCCAGGACAGCTAATAACTCCCTCATGGATCCAAATGCAGATACTGGGAAAGGCTTACCTTTGCAAGTGTACAAATGGAGGAAAATTAAAAAAAAAAAAAGGGGTTTATCCACACCTCTGAAATAAAAGAACAGATTTATCAAGCCCTTCTTCCAAGAATGTGTTCGCCAGAGAGCCATAATGCCTTGAGATTAATAATTAGGAATAAAAGTTATGGAGGATGACACTAAGCACTAAATACCAGAGTTATTGCTCCTGCCCCAAATCCCCTTGCCTTTTCCTTTGCTCTGCTTTTACTCTCCCAATATTCATATACAAAATAAAGAAACCTTACTAGGACTTAGCTTCAAGCTTCTTATTTATCAAAGTTCCCCATAATTAAGAACTTGAAAATAGCAAGCTCTATGCCTCTCCAGTCAGCATTAATCAGTCTGGGATTTACAGGGGGTTTTTTTAAGTAACCCCCAAAAGCTCTGCCAACATTTAGGGAAGGAGGGGGTGTACCCTGGAAGAGAGTTGTTTAAGATAAAAATGAAGATTTGTGCAGCTTTTTTTCGCTCAAAACTTTGCAAACACAATCAGTAGTCAGGGGTTACATTATTGACAAAGTTTGTGGCAGATCAGACAAGGCGTTTGTGAGAAATGGGTCTTTGAAAAATGAGGTGCAATTCCGCCTTTGAAATATTCCTCTAACAATTTATCGTGGAGCCATATCTCAAAACCTACTTGGCCTAGAAACTTCAGGTTTGTTTTATTCAAGAGTCCTTGGCTAGATTCAGTGCACTGAAATACTTCAGAAAAGGTCAAAGTCTTATTTACTATATGTTGTCCCCCAGTTTTTGTTGGGTTTTTATTCCCCCTTCCTTAAGCCATCAAACATTCCTTCAGACTGGAAAAAGAGTGTAAGACAGGTTCTGGCAGGATTTTGGCAGGAATTAGTTGCTGTGTGGGGATGGGGATGCAGAAACACCATCACTGCTCAATTAGCTCGACTTCCAGAAGATTAATACTTGCTCCCCAGCGAGTCCCTGGGATCCTCACACACTGGCACTTGATTCACTCTCACTGGAGCAACACAGACACCAATAAAGAGCAATTTTGTGAACTACATCAGCAAAATCACTCATATTCCGAGCCAACAGACACCAAGCAGCAGCCTCCCACATACTGACAGCCCAGGACCAGGGCAGGAGATTTCCAGACAAATCCCACACCATTCTGAGGGAAAGAAAAAGAAAAGCCTTGGATACAACATTTGTTGTACAGGTTTTCTGCATGCCTCATGGCTCAGCTGCTCAATTTCAGCTTCATATTGAGCATCCCACATCTGCCCAGCACTAAGTGTGCTGGAGCAAGTGCTTAGGGGTCCTCACTAACTCAGGCTGGTACCTTCGTGCTGTAGGTAGGAGAGTTTATCAGCAGAAACAGAGAGCACAAGTTCAGATTTATGATCACTCAATGGGGCAGGTTTCACTCAGAGCAGGAGAGAAGGATGAGAGCAGAGTTTCTAGGGTTTCACTTTATTCAAGCTATTTTTTAGAAGAACAAAAATACAAAGCCTGCAACTGCTGAAGCACAACTTCATCCCAGGTTTATGGATGTTAACTTAGCTTGTTAAAGTCTTTTGCAATAAGAGAGAACTCAGAAGTTCTAGAAGCATTCCTCATGGCATGGCATAATATCTCCACTTAACACCTAACACTTAGACAGACACCTTAGCTCAGCTCACCACTCTGGTTGGTGTCGGTGCAGGTTTCTGGCTGACAAAAAGCATTCAAGCTCTTGGAGAACAGCAAAATGAGGGGACAACAATGAGCAGCTCCCTGGTGCCTCAGAGGACATCACCCAGCTTCCCCAGCCAATGCTTTGGCTGAAAACTAAGGGATAAAGCATCTCATCCCCAGAAAATGAGCCAAAACCTCCACCCTGACCCTTTTTATCAGCTCTTGCTTTATCACTCCCATTAGGAGCCCTCTGCCTGCCTCACCTACCCCTCATCTGTTCATACCTGGCCAGCATTGGCTGTAAATTGCCATTCATGGCAGATGGATTCAATTTCTTTTGGTCTTACAATTTCAGTAAGCAGGTAGGCTTTTCATCTGCCACCTACCTTGACAAGCAAACTGATGTTGCAGGTGGCAAAAAAGAAAAAAAAACAGCAAGGAAGAGGGAAAGAGAATGGACGGGGTGAGAAATTACAAACTTTTCCTATCTTGCCCCAGGTGAGTGTTGCAAATTGGCAGCAGTGGTGAGGGAGTCACCCAGGGTTGCCATGCAATGATTTGAGTATTAACAAGCGTCCTTGCATTGTTTTAATCCATAATGTATAATTAACCCCTTGGAGCCAACGAGTCTGGGAGTGCTCTTGTAAGGGCTGATGTAAAAGGCAGTGTGGCACGTTGCACTGGGAATTCCTAACAGCCCACCATCAAAGGTTTAATCATATGCAATTCATGCCTTCACAGCTTATTACACATTGGAGCTTGCTGGAACCTCTCCTGTTATCATGCACCAACATGCAACAAATCTGTGTAATCTCCAGTTGAGAGCATTGTCTCACAAGTGCCCTTTCCCCACAGGAAAAAAAAAGCCAACCAGTAACAAGGCATTTTTAAAGAGTCTAGACTGTAAATTGAATAGGAGGAGGTGGAGGCTGAGAATGAAAGATATGAATGTAGCTGCTTTAATATAGGAGATCACATACACATAACTTGCTTTAAACTCTTGTGGCTGTTTTAGAGCGTACAGAGGGGTGTCTGAACGAGAGGTTTGACTTTTCTGGGCTCTGAAATGCTTCCATTAAATATGTATATGCTACTTTTCCCAGATGCAATTTCTTAATACCAAATGTATGTGTTGGAGCAGCAGGTAACAGCAGAGAAATATTTATTAAAATACAAACTCTACAGCAGCAGGCTGTCCAAAGGAAACTGCTGAGATTTAGTTTTGTTGTAGATAGAGTCAACTCCAAGCCCCCAGGTGCTGACTGCTGATTTCTGCCCTGAGCACACCCCCCGGTGCTCCCTCCCAGGCTTTGGTGTTTGGTGCTTTTGCCAGGACTTTGCTTTGGTTGGTGGGCTCTTTGAGGACTTTTTTTGCCTCTGCTGTGTGTTGAATGGATATCTATGTCAGCTGGAAGTGTAGCTTCTGTCCTGGCTCCTGTCCTGGTTCTGTACGGGTCCATCCCCATGCACAACACTGATGAGTTGAGTCTGGGGAAAGTCATTATATCAGCCCAGCCTTTGTATTTGAGGAAATAACAGATTCCAGTCATTTGGGTACATCTCTCTCTGGATTTTTTTTTTTTTTGGACTGGTGCTATATATGTAGTTTTAAAAGACAAGACAAAAAAAAATCCAGAGAACCCCCAAAATTCTCACCTGATCAGTGAAATCAAGAAGTTGGAGTTTAAATATTGCAGCAAACCTCACAAAGCTCTCAGTCTGGTTAGCAGCAAACTTGGGGAAACTGAAATATCTTTAGTTCCAAATTCAGAAGTTAATCACCTAAAGTACTTTATTGGTTCCAAAGAGTCTGCTGAGACACCTGCACCCAAGAGATCCCTGCCTGGACCAAAACCTGATCCACAGAGAGCAGGCAGATGACAGGGAGGAAAAATGCAGTATTATGTTACAGATGAGGAACAAGACAATTAAGTGACTTTATATCACAGGCAATATATATTTAAGTGGCTTTAAATCACAGGCAATATATAACAGAAATGAGGGATGAATTTAGACCTCGATAACTGTCATCCAAGATTATTGGCACAAAGCTGGCAGGCAGTGCCAGAGAGAAGCACAGAAGAGTCACCCAGAAGTCACAGTGTTAGAAATGATGGACGGCTCCCAGATAACGAATGCAAATAGATCTTCATTGCAAAATGTAGCAGGATGTTTTTCACATTATCACCTTTCAAAGACAAGGTCTCAGTACAGACAGGGATGCTTCCAAACAGAGAGGATTTACTTGTTCTGCAGCAAACAGCAAGGAGGGAGTTTATGTTTGCTGTAGCAAAGCCACTTGAGGAATGTCATCCTCATCCAGGCCTGGGAGGGACACAGGAGCATCTCCAGCAACAAGAGATACTAGGATCACAGGGCAGAACATCTGCTGTGGGAAATGTCTTTTCAAGGAGTGACTCAGCTCTTCTGCTTTCCAGTTTGCAGAGAAAAAAAGAAGAAAATTCAGATTACACCTTTTAAGGTTAAAATGTGGAGAAAACAAGGATACACCATGGACTACTTCCTATCATGTGCTGCGCTGGGCTGGTAAGGGGAATGCTCCTCTCTGGGTTGGACAGCTGCCCATCAGGAAAGGTCTGAGTATAAAATTACTCCTGTTTCAGAAGAGGGAGACAGACCAAGGACCTCTCCAGGTTTCCTCTAACCTCACTCAGCAAAGGGACTTTATACAGAGATGAAAGAACAAGTCCATCCCATCCATTACAAAAGACCATGCTGGAAAAGGCAGCGACTGGCAAGAGACTGCTGTGGGAAGCTGGGAATGAGCCCTGATGCTGGTTCATTCGGGATAGATGCTTTCTTCTGAAGTCTGTTCTTATCTAAAAAAGAAAAAAATTCAGAGCTGGGCTAAATATGAACATCCCAAAAAAGATGTTCTGCAAAATACTTCTCCAAACTCTGTCTTATCCCAGTTGCAGGGCTGGCAGCAACTTCCCCGATGTGGGGGCACTGAATGGCTCAGCCCTCAGACAAAGCCTGAGGACAGAGAGCTGCTGTGCCCTGCAGCCCCTCTGGATTTTTTGGCAGCCAGAGTAAAGGTGTTTTGAAATAATGGAAAGCAATCATTAGTGTTGAATGCTTGTAGTAAAAAAATTTTAAAAAGTTGCAAAGAATCCAGCCAGACAGGCATATTGCTCCATTCCCACTCAGAATCCATCTCCCACATCCCTCCTATAGGGCTGTTTATCTTTAAATCTTGTATAACCACCTCCTTTCATCCTGCAATCCCGGGCGGAGGATGTCTGTGCCTGCTACCAGGGCATTTCCCTGGTGTGTGGGAATGAATTATGTATTCATGGCTGCACAATGCAAACTCTCATGGCAGAGGAAGCAGAGGTCACAGAGAATCATTTGCTGCCGTTACCCCTCCACTAGGCTTTCACACTGGAAGGTGGGGTTCCAGCTCATATCCTCCATTCCCAGCCAGCCCTCCCGGCTGGATTTACATCAAAAGCAAGAGGCTGAACTGCCTGATGTAATGAGGGAACAGCTGGAAAAGGAGAAGCAGCAGTGGGCTGCTGCTGAGGGCAGGAATGCCATCCATCCCAGCTGGGGCTGCAAGCAAAGCCAGCTGCTCCTTAGAGCTGACCTGGAGGGGTTTGCAGGGACCAGCCCACCTCTCTTTTATCCACTGCAGGTTGGATTCTAGCCTCTGCTCTCACCTTCTGCTCCACATCCAAGTGAAGTCTTCACACCCCTCCTAGGATGATCAGAAAACGGGGGGACCTGCTGAGAGGTGGTGAGGATCTCAGCAATCAGCCATGCCCCCCTCCTGCCCCTTCATGCTTAATGTTCCTTACAGGGGTGTCCTTCCCACCCCATGGAGGCTCATCCCCAGCGTGATGGGAAACACCAGGGTCTGGAAATGCCAGGTTCAGCACCAGCAGGATTGTCCTGCAATGAGTTTTTCAATGGTGGGTGTTTTCACCATAGCCCGGTTGGAATGAATAAAGGTAATTTAAGAATTTGGCAATTGTTTCAGGCAATAAGTTGTTTCTCCGTGCAGTGTTCACTTTGCTGTGATGTTAGGAATGGTCTAAACTTCTAGCCCAATGTCTCCCTCACACTTCACACTACAATTTTCTTTCAAAACTGGCTAATTGAGGCTCTCGCAGCAAGAGCAGCAAAGAAACCTCCACTCATCCCTGTCCTAGATGTAGTTAATTGCACCTGAGAAGAGACAACTCCACCAAGAGAGAAAAAGGCAACATCTGTACACTAAAAGCCCTTATTCTGATTTTTGCAGACTTCTCACACATCATTTTTCCACCCCTTTGAACAGCTACTGTCACATCAAAGTTCATAACATCGAACTATCCACCCAGGAGCTAATCACTTTTCTCACAACCAGGAAGCAGTTTGGGCTTTAACTTCTCCGTTCTGGGATCCATGTTAACAAACCACTCTTCCCAGGTCATTCCTCCTGTATCCAAGCCATCTCCCTTCACTGTGAGAAAGGCCATGATTAGTAACGAGGCACTAAGAGGAAATCAGTCATTAGACTCGAGACATTCCAAAAACCCATACTCAGTTTAGGATAAGCAGAACTGTTGTAATCTCGATTGCTTTGGTTTCCATTGCCAGACAAACACACCCAGAAATCAAACATTCCTCTGCACTTCAGAGGAGGGATTGTGACAGAGCAAAAGCAGGTCTGTGGGTGTGTTTCCCTATCTCCCCATAAGCCTATTCTCTTGGTATCTATTAAGAAATCACTGCACATTATTAAGATATCTCTTAATTAGCATTAACTACATTACACTCTTATTTTTTTCATAGGCAAACCAGATTTCTTTACAGCTGCATAATGTCAATAAATACTCTATCAGATGAACCTCAACCTCACATATGTTCAGCTTAGAAAGAAGTGTAGCTTAAATTTGAGGCATCCACCAGGCAGGAGAAGATCTGATACAGAGACTGTACTTTGCCATCATCTTCTGGCTGCTCCCTAAATGTGAGTGCAAGGTACAGACCTTCAGCTGAGCAGAGCACCTCCTAGAAAAGGGTAGGGAAGCTATTAAAGTTTAAAATGCAATCATGTGAATGAAAGAGAGGTCATTCCTTCATACAGCTTTGAGTTCAAGGAAAAAAGAAAACAGGAAAGTATCTCAGGTGATTAGAACATCTCAATGGAAAAGAAATAGAAAATGGGAGAGGTGGGGGAGAGATCCCAAAATAACTTAGACTGCAGTGTCCACAGGATGCCCATGAACAAGGAGCAGGACATCTTGGTCAGGACCTCTGGCACATTCCTTGCCCTCTCCTGGCCTCAGCTTACCCAGAGAAGCCAGGCCAAGGCAGGGCAGGGTTACACAGGTGTGCACAGGTTTTCCTCATAACCATTCGAATTTCAAAGTGAAAAATGTCAGGTGAGATGCAGCTCACGTGGAAATAACCATGCAGCAGTCAGGGTCTGACCTCTGTCCTTCCCCTGGGCTGAGCTGCTGGCACCGGGCAGGGATGCACAGGGACAGGGGGACAGAGGGGAAACACCTCTCCCACCTCCCCACAGCCTGTGCCCACTCCATGCCCACCCCAGCACACCTATGCCAGGCACAGCCTGGTGGGAGGAAAGGTGAAAATGTGGGAGAGACAGCAAAACTCCAGAGAAATGGGGGGAAATTGTGAACTGTGTCTCTCCAGCAGCATAAAGATCTACATATATTTTTCATAAAATAATTAATTCCTAACCCAGGTTTCTCTGTCAAGCTTCAATATTGGTTGAGACGGGTGGAAGCAATAATTTATAAATTACTAACAGTAGCAAACAAACAGCTTTTTCAGCATCTGCCATTCCCTGTGAAAAAAAATATATGCAAAGCCTTGGGAATCACGAAGTGGCAACTGAAGAAACAAGCCAGGATGAGTTTCCCCATCCATCAGAGTGACCAGCACATCTAACCACAGCTCAGAGCAGCAGAAAACAAATGCTTCCAACAAGCTGCTCTGTATTTGCTCTGGTGACTAACAGCTCGGGGGGGAAAAAATTTGCAAGCAATTTATGAGTGGAAAAAAAAGGTAACACTTGAATATTATTCATTACAAATTATTCATGCTCTTTTTCATGCAAGTAGTCTGCCCATTCATCAAAATTTTTGCTCCATCCAGGGCTGGGAAACAAGCTGTTACTCATTTTTATTTTCTTGTATTGCACTCAAGGTATAATACATAAGGAAAGTCATATTCTGCTGGTGCACAGGCAAGGGACAGAATTACAGAGAGGAGAACCACAGGCAGCAGAGCCGTGGGGCTGCAGGCAGCAATCCTGGGGAAGGGACAGCGCTGCTGGGGGCAAATCCACTTGGGAAGGTTTGTCCTCAATGCAGTGGGGAAGAGCCAGGCTTGGATGGCACCGCTCCTGCCAACACCTCTGCAGGGGGGCAGTGGGCAGCAGGGTCCGGCAGCAGCACCCTGGCATCCCCTGCAGCCCCCACAGCAACACAGAGCACCCCAGAACGCCAAGGAGCCTCCCTGCAGCCCACACACGGCTCAGGGACTGAGGGCACGATATCTGTCCGGGCACCAGCAGCCCTGGGGGCAGCAGGCAGTGCAGGGATGGGCAGAGATGGGTTCCCCCATCCCCGGGGGCAGCAGGCAGTGCAGGGATGGGCAGAGCTGGGTTCCCCCAGCCCCGGGGGCAGCAGGCAGTGCAGGGTTGGGCAGAGCTGGGTTCCCCAGGCAGCCCCCAGGAGGAGCAGGCAGAAGGCAGAGAGACACATGCACCTGCACATGGATTGAGCCATTGCATGTGGCAGGTACCAGACGGGCCTTTGCATGCATAATTATTCAATCTGCATTTGTGATAATTGCCTGGGCGAATCCGGCGCGCAGGCGGGTGTTATCCTGGGCTTGTTACACTGCTGATATAAAGGAAAGGGGAAAAAAAAAAAAGAAGTCAGACTTGCTTATGCATTCCTGTTTTGTTGTTTTTCCATTCCATTGATTAAAATGTGAGAGTGAATTTAGCCTTAATGAATGTCAAGGACTCTCTTGCTGGAAGTAAAACTAGTTCAGGCGGTGCTCTGCAAACTTTGGGCACGGGGCTGTGCCAAGGCTGAGTGCCTCGACTTGCCAAGCTCCCAGCCCCCTCAGAGCAGGGCACACGGGGTGGGAATGCTGGTTCCTGTTCACCCCGTGTACTTGGGTAGCTCCTGGAGGGGTGAAGCAATGGGAAAAGCCAACCCAGGCTGGCTTGGAGGTGCCAGAAATGCCGTGACCATCATTCTGCCCCTGGAGCACGAATCCAGCCCAGCCTGGCCCAGCCAGAGGCAGCAGCTCCTGCTCTGCTTCTGCAGAGTGAAATGTTTACCTAGAGCCCTGCCTTTCTGCAGCAGCTGGAAAGTAGGCTGAAATACAGGAAACATGACATCATTTGCCTTCTCCCAGCACAAGATAGATTAGCTCCTTTGTAAGGGGAAGCAGCGGTGAGAAACACACACCCCCAGCAGTAAATTCCACTATTACAGAGACACATTTATTGGGAGATAACAAAAGAAAGCTGCTTCTGCAGTGACTTTTTGGACAGAAAAGAGAAGACATCTATTTTATTCTTTTGAAGTAGATGCTGTGTAGGAAATGGCTAGCTTTTTACAGCTGGCTCTGTTTTTCAGCTATAGCTTTCCCCAACCTGCTCCTGAAGCTATGTGCTATATGAGTCACTCCATCAAATAAAGAGCAATAATAAGTTATTGTGAGCACCAGGCTTTTAGATTTCTCAGTCTTCTCATCTGAAGAATAAAAATTACCCCCCTCCTGACTTCTTAACTTTGTTGGCCAAACTTTAAAGCTGTGGCTGAAAACCAAGCAAAACTACCAAGTATGCTACTGTAGTGCAACTGGTTTCATGTAGTTCAAAGTCAACATTCCTGGGTTCATTTCCCAGCTCTACCATGGCCTTTTCTTTTCCTTTTTTTTTTTTTTTTTGTTAAACCTTCATGGATTCATTTGATGAGTTTCTCCTCTGAAATCAAGCCTGTCCTAAAGGACACCAGGAGGTGCAGAAATTCATATGAACAAATTGCTTTAAATCATACTTTGCTTGTATAGAAAGCCAAATAAATAATAAAATTAGTCCCTTCTTCCTGAAGAAATTAAAATTTGAGGTAAATGGAACCCACCCATTGCCCTCACATCCAGCAATTTATTTAGGACAGAGTGTGAAGCTGGTCATACCAGGGTCTTTGACAGGTCAGGTTGGTGCCTCTGGTCAGCCTGGTTTAGTTGGGCTCACCACAGAAAGATTTCACAGATTTCCTTCATTTAGGCTCTTGCTACACTGGTCTCTGCCTTTTCCTGTTTCTCATGCCAAAATCTCCCTCTCATCACCCAGCTCCACCCTTGCAGCTCTGCTCCTCAGTGGCTTGGCTGGCTGGGGACAGGGTGACATGTCCCACCAGTGACTCTGCAGAGAGGACACGCAGTTTTGGCACTGCTTTGGCTGCAGGGCGACCTTGTTTGTCTGCAGCAGCTGATGTAGCTCCAAGCCTTGTACTTCACACCCAAACAGAGAAAGGAAACCACCTCTGTGTGCCTCTGCACACACTGCTAATTCCCACAGAGCTGGGGAGGCTGCCAGGAAGGAGTTTTTTTCAAGAGGGCAGATCCTAGCAAGGTCTGATTTCTAGCTGGGAAATGCATTATGCATCTGCTACCTTGGGGAATCCATGGAGAAGGCTGAGAGAGGCTGGCAGTAGGTAGCTATTAAATATATTGCAGCTATTATTACTGTTGAGAAGGCAAGGCACCAGAATATCATTGAGGGGGGCTGAAGAGAAGAAATATAAGCAAAATACAGGCATCATATAGAAAATTAAACTATCTCCAGAAAGCAACACAGGGAAATGCAAAATGCTAGTAGAACTAGCTGGAACAGGCAGCTTTTCTGCACATATTTCTACACTGACCCCTCCACCTGCTCCTCAGGCACCATCAGAGCCTCATTTTGCACTACAGTGGAATGGTTAAACCCAGCAGAAATGCAGCAAAAGCAAAGGTTATGTGCTCAGTGTGAGATTCCGCAGCCCAAAGAGCTCATTGACTCCAGGGGTCCCTGGGTCAGGGATCCTCTTGTACAGCTTTGGTTGGAGTTATTCTGGGCAGGATGTTGGCCTGTTCTCAGTGGCTCTGCCTGTGCAGCTGTGTGTTTTGGGAATACGTGGGACCAGATACCCTGGGGCTCTCAGAGGTCAAAGCTGCCACATCCCTGAGGACTCTGCAGTTTGGAAGAGGGAGGGGGTGGTCTGGGGGCACAGGCAGGCAAAGTGCAGAACACTCATTAATTTCCAGGTTTTGGCAGCAATACTTCCTTAAATGCAATGCTTCCTTAGAAATAAGAATTACTGTTAGTCTAACCATTTTAGAATTAAAGATTCCACCCAGAGCCCAGTGAGGAGGAAAGAGAGATTCCCAGCGAGCCTGAGACTCAGCCCACAGTGCATGTTGCTCTCCTGATTTATTGGAGACTGAAGCTCACACTCCCATGGGATCCCCAGCAAAGAACAAATGGAATTAAGGCTGCTGCCTTTGGAAATCAGATTTCAAGACAATTAACTACTGCAAAAAGCTTGCTGTTCACATCACGGTCCCTAAAACTGCAAAATTCTGCCTGTTATTCCTCAGAGATGCTGTGGTAGTGCATATTTCTGTTAATACAAATAACTCTTTCCACCCATAAACATCCCTCTAGCTTTCACCCCCCAGCTTTTCTGTTAGTGTCCTAGTACTGCTGCTGCTCGAAGAAGAGCATATACCAGGAAAGCATCCTTATTATGCCTGCTTGTAAAGGTTGTCACAGGAAAGTAGATACCACATGATCTAAATGCTGTCCTGATGGAAGTAAATCACTACATTCTCACTTAAAATGTGATGGCATTCAGGGCTCATGCCAAAATCTGGATCTCTCTGTGCATGGGGTGATGCAGACTTCCAGCAGGTAACCCCTATACAAAAGGCAGAAGGAATTGGAATAAAGGTGTGTTGAAAGCACCCCTTTTATTCCATTTTGTTGAAAGAAAAAGAACTTTAGATATGTTCCCACTCCTTTCTTCTAAGGAAATCAATGGGACTATTGTCATCATTTTCAAAAGAAGCAAGATCAGGCCTTTCACTGAACACACCAAAACAGAAAGGAATACACTCTCCCTTCCCTGGAATACTGCTGCTGTTTGGCCAGCCTGGCTGCCCTGCAAAGACAGGTAATGCTGTGCCAGCTGCAGCATGCTGGGACATCACAAAAGCCAATTACACTGAGAAAATTCAATGTATGGGATTTTCCAGCAGCCAGGCCCAGCTCAGATGGTCAAATCTTTCTGGATGGCAGAGCTGACCATAAATGTTTGCCACCCACCTCCCTCCTGCTCTCCTGGGGACAAACAGGTAGGTGGAGGCTCAGCTCTCCCAGTGCTTTTCTCTTTCAGAACTCTATTTCCCAGGGAATTCCAAAACAAAGCTGCCTTTATTCCAAGCTAGACTGAAAGTTTCCCAGTGGAAATGTCATTTATGCTGAAATGCACGCCAGGCTCCAGTGTGGCCCAGTCCTTGGCAGTGGAAATCCAGTGCTCCCTTGGCTGGAGCAGAGCACAGGGCATCTGCCCTGCCACACAGCCCATCACACTGGCAGTCCTGTATCTGCAGCCTGCTGTTATCTGCATCAAATTGGATGAATGAACCACTGCTGATTTATCGGGTTCTTCCACAGGACAGCACCGTGTGCTTCTGCTGAAGCTCCTCAGGGAGGTCACACCACATCCTGCTGCAGAGAAAGGCAAAATCCCAATGTGCTCCAGACACAGCTGCCAGCACGCAGGAGCTGCAGCAGCGCTGTCTCCAAACTGCAAATACACCTGTCCTGTGGAGAGTGGGGGGAGCAGGTGGCTGAGGCTGTCCCCCAAGGCTGCCTCTGCTGGGTAGGTGTCTGCAGCCAGAGCCCTCCCACAGCTCCCCCCACCCTCCCCAGTACAATGTCCATGTGCATTGGGTCACTGAGGGGTTCTGGAAGCTGCTGGTGAAGGGAGCTGTGAGCTCCACCAGGGAGCAGCTCATTCTGTGCTAATGAGAGCACAAACCAGTCCTGCCCCAATTCCAGCTCCATCCTCACCACCCTGCAGCTCCCCAGAGCTCCCACCAGCAGCTGTTCCAGCACATCACTTCATCAGCACCCCGTGTGCTCAGCAACACAAATTTAACACTTTTTCATCAGCCTGGGCTGGCCCTGGGCTTCATTTGTGGGCAGGCCAGGGCTTGTGAAGGCAGCACCTCCCTGCCTGCAGGGTGTTTGCTGCTGCCTGTGGTTTGTTAAACCACGCGGGGATTTCATCTTCCCTCCAACTTCCTTTGAAAAACCCAGCCCCAAGGTTTCTCTTTCCCTAGCTCACATAAAGGGAAACTTGGGAGGGGAACTGAGGCAGTCAGATTTGCCTCCACGGGGTTTTAAGGATCTTCCTAGTCCATCCAGCATCCTTCTCTCTACAGCACGGGGAGGAGTGATGTTCCACGTGGTCAAGTGCTATTCCCCTTTTATCTTTTAATTTCTAGCCCTGCAAACAAGTACATCTGCCAGGCTGCATGTAAACAGAGTAATGGGTTCTCTGGCCAGCAGGAAGGTATGACTCATTAATTGCTTTACACCACAGTATAGAGATCCATCAGTATCTGCTATGCCCAATCTCCTTGTAGAAAAGACATATTTGGACTGCATTTTTCAAAAGAAGCTTCTGTGTGCTCTGCCACTGTTTGCTATGCAAATTTTGGTGTTAATTGCACCAAAATGAGAAACATATTACTTAAATCAGTGCACTCCTCAGATGGGCATCAGTGCATGTGTATGATATTCTGCCAGATGTTATTTTATTACTGCAGTTTAATACCTAACCATCTGCTTCCTTCTTATTTTGTCATGGTTTGTATTCTCACTGGGACCTCTTTTCTGTTACACTGGCTTTTATAATCTGCATTATGTATTAGTATGGCCAGGGCTAAAGGCTGGCAATATCCAGAGCACAGGATTTATGCAGAGAAGCAAACGAGCAGCAGATCATTAAAGTAAGAGAATGGAACTGATACTCCAGTTGGATCAAAGAACAAAGTTGATAACAAAAAGATAAAATCAGAGTTGAATGCTTGGGATTAGTTATAGTGATCCCAACTGACACAGAGCATGCTATACTCTGGCAAACACCTTGCAACTTGCACCACCCTGTAGCTTGAAGAAACCGTAACATTTTAAAGCCTAGGAGGGATGGCCTGCACAGAATGTATTTTATCCATTTATTTGAGATTGCATAGGGGTTTTAGCTCAGTTTTCCCATTGCTTTGCACCATGTAACCAGTTTGAGCGCAGGCACGTTGAGGGCACTGAGGTGCAGCACAGCAGCTGCACAGCTGCTCACAATGTGGTTGCACAAGGGCAAGTGAAAACAGAAGGCAGTGGAAAATGGAAGAAAATTTATGAACATTTCCATATTTCAGGAGGATAGTGCTGCTAACAACAAGCAGGAGAATGCAAATGGTCTTTGAACACGGGCATTTTCAAGGGTTTGTCCAAACACAGCAAACAACAATTGGAATCATAGGTTGTTTGCCTTGTACATACACATTCATACTTGAACTGCTTCAATCCCACTCCATAAATTAAATTCTTCGTTATTTCTCTTCTATTTTTTAGGACAACTAGAGAACGTTAAGGATTTTTCTCATCATTTACACAGGGACATTTTCAAGGGTTTAATGCATCACCAAAATCCAGGAACCCACCTTTCCCAGGCTCAGTCTAGGTCTTTGAGGCATTTTAACATTCCTGTTCCAGGGAGGGAATGCGATTGTTCAGATAATTCACTTTAGGAACACAAAAAGCAATATTTTCAATAATTCTCTCTAGTCTGCCATTTTATTTTCTAGTAAGAGATAATGGATAAAAACAACTTGACCTTTTTTAAGTAAAATTCCAGTGGCCACACATAAAATTAACCAGCACTTCAGAGTCTCGAAACATCATACAAATGCTAAGCATTGGTAATTTTTCAGTGCACTAAAGAGCAAAGAGCACAGCATTTATGGGAAGTATTGGGAGCACAAGGTATAAATCTCACCAGTTTGGGAGAGTGTGTTACACCAGGATCATGTCCTTGCCATGCTGTCCCAGTGGTGTTATGACTGTTGTGAACATTGCCCTGTAAGGCCATAAAACAAACCCAGTTGTGTAACAGTAACCCATTTCTGCCTCCCTTTCGGTTAAGAACAAAATTAACTTTCAATTGATTAGGAATTAAAAGCATGGCAGGGAATATAACCCAAATGCACTGCTCAACGGGCAACAGACCTGAGCACCAGAAGCTCCTGCCTCCAACCTTTAAAGCTATTAACCCTGGCATGAATTTTTATTTAGTGTTAATTAGGGGACTGGCAGCAAAAATCAATTAATTAATTACATCTCAGATCCACTGGAAAGTGTAATGGAAATCAAAGAGAGATAGGTTATTCTGCTTCCATGGAGGAAAGGCTGCTGCACAGCTCTGTGTGTTGGCACTCCCTGTTTCTTTAAGTGTAGAAAAAGAACTATTAAAACAAAAAAAAAATCTGAAGAAGATCATTTCCCCTAGCTGGAAATGCCAAACCCTTCGCTGGCTTGGCCCATCTGTCAGGAAAATATCCCTGGCTCCTGCTTTCATTTTTGTCTCTGGAGCTCTCTAATCCTGGGGATTTCTTGCACCAGTCCTGCAAGGTTCACCCTCCCCTCCTGCTTGCAGAGCACCAGCCACACACTGCCCACAGGTTCGGGTTGTGGGAGCTGTGGAGAAGGTCCAGAAGGTCCCCAGGGGAGGTGTTTGTGCAGGACTCGACAGGAGACACCAGCACAGGTCGCCATCTCCCCAGCCACATCCCCCACAAGAACACAGACGTTTTGCTATTTCATCTCTTCCAACAAAATTATGTGTGAGGTTGGGGTTTGCTTTGGTTTCTGATGCCCAAGGTACAATTAGCTAACTAACGTTACTGACGGTGATTAGTGGGTGCTAATTACAATGGAAATCCTGTCAAATTACACGGTGCATAAGTACAGCCTGACAAACTGGTTCCCTTTGTAGGGAAGAGGGGCTGAGTGGAGGGGCTGGCAGTGCCAGCGGGCACCTCCAACATTAACACGCCGCCCGTCTCACACCGTGTTTCAGGCAACCAGCTTCCACAGAGGGGTGCTGATTTGGGCAGGACAGTAACATTTGTCCTTTATGGTTTCAAGAGACAAAGAGGTTTCAAGAAAACAAAGAGGTGAGCAAGTGTGTAGGCTTGTGGTGGGCATCAAGAGCCACCCAGGTCACAACACGCCTGCTGTGACAGCTCTTGTGCCGTGGAAAACGCTGAATTTCATTACAGGGACATCTGAACGTTAACGGGGTCTTGCATGTCCTGATTCGAAGTGTTTTGGAGTTAATCAAGAGGTGGCACTGCCCTCCCTGTGCTCCCTGGAGCAGGAACGTGCTGATGCCAGGCCCTGAGCACCAGGGGCACCAGGCAGGGGGAAGCAGCTCCAGGAGCCTCTGCCCATGGCCCCGGTGCTCAGCCCATTTATCAGTGCCACCGCGGAGAATAAATATTTATAAATGGTGTGTCAGCCCTAATGTGATAAATCATCTCCAGTCATCTCATAGATGGTTCGCGATGTGTTAAGCCGGTTTTAAACATTTGGTTAAGAAAATGTCTGAGAGTGGAGTTGAGGGAGGAGAAAGAAAAAAAAAAAACCCCACGTGTACCAAACAGAGAAGGACAGAAGGTTTACCTGTTTGACTTTGTACTGTGCTCCTGGCCCCGGGTTTGTGAAGTGCAAGCTACCTGTCGAAGTACATTAAAACTCTCTTGACTTACCCCAGTTTATTGTAAATATTACAGCAAATCCATTGTAAACAGCAGCAAGAGGCTTTTGGGAACCCATTAATCAAAATAAACTGCTCTGGAAAATGCCTCTGCTCAGCTTGTTTAACTAGTGCTGCAGCTCCATACTGCATAGCTGATTTCAAAATATACAATTTATTGCCTTGGATGTCTTTGCTCAGAGCTAGATCTAAATTCCTCTGGGTACTTTAACATACAGTTAATCAAAGCACAATGCCACCCCTATCATATTTACAATCTGGCAGGCAATTAGTCAATAATAAATAAAATGCATTGGAAAGACAAATGATATTACTGTGAATGTATCAATGGGCTTATAGGCTCAAAAGATTTATCAGTACCACCGGAGAGAATAAATATTTATAAATGGATGTGTCACTCATAAAGTGATGAACTATCTCCAGTCATCACATGAAGAATGCATATTTCCAAGTTGACATACTTTATTATCTACCTAATCATTTTTCAAAAGGTGTTTTTCAACTTTATTAGCTGTACTTAACAACTGGAGGAACTTATTATCATCATCACTGAATTGAGGTTGTGCAGCAAAGCCCCACTCAGGATTTCCACTGCAGGTTGTACAGAGAGAATAAGAGATTTCCTTTCTCCTGTTATGCTTTGGCCCCAGAGTACTGAAAGTCCTGCAAACCCAATTTCTGTGAGTAGAACCACTTAAAAAAGATTAAAAGCCATAACCTTCCCCCAGGTAAAAATTTCAACATTCACAATGTTTAAATTTCAAATGCCATTGACATACAGATACTGGAAACCCACTGGGACTCAAACATGTTGATTAATTCTACCACAGTTCCCTGCTGGGAGAGAGCAGGATTTGAAACATCAGCACAAAAAAGTATTTTTTCTACAACTCTTTTCTCACTATTTCCAAAAATAGGAGCCCTGTTTATACCCAGTCCTGATGATCTAAATGAGTGACTTACAGTGTCCAAACTAAGGATGTGTTTTAAAACACACTGATTTTTTGTATAAATATTTAAATAAGAGTACTTTTTTAGTAAAGTAGCTTGTGTTAGCAGAAGTGTGAATGAAGTTGTATTTGCATAAAATACAAGCCAATATAACTGCATCCACGCTCAGAAATGTTCACAGCAATCACACAGAAAACCAGTAATTCTTTTCTGCTTAAATCCTCACCAACAGATCATTAGCTAATGATTAACTCAGCTATATTTATTCATAGAACTTTGATTTTCATCTCATTATATTTTATTTTATTGACTGAAAAGCTAAAGTGGCTGCATTCTGACATATCCATGCAACTGTTCTATGACCATTAATAACCCAATAATGAAGCTTTTCTTTAGAACTAAAAATACCAGAAGCTAGGTCCTTGCATGAGTCCAGCCAGCCCCCACGTGCTGTGAGGACAGATGTTTGGATGCTGCTGCACCTCTGGGTTTCCCTGCCCTGGGGGATGGAGCTGCACTTGGCTTGCACATGGAAGCTCGTGAGTAAGCAACAGAAACTGGATATTCTCCACATTTGCAAATCCACCATGCCAGCTAGACCTGATAAAATTTTAAATGCTCCCTTGAATGAAGTTTTTTAAATGCTGCTGTTGTTATCCCACTCATTTTACATTGGAGTTTGGCAGCAGATGCCATTAGCGAACATTCAGTGTCAACAGTGTCATGATGTTGCTCTTAGAGATGTGTCAAGTACTGTAGTGTGATCTTGTTGCATTTAAAATTAACCACAGCAGTAAGACTGTGCCAATTTCCTGCATTAGATCCAGAATGAAGCCAGCAAATGTGTCAGGTGCACGAAGCGTGTTTCAAGAATAAACAAGCAACAAAGCAAACTCCTTTCTTCTGCTGCTTTTTTCTTTCCACCACATCTTGTCACACAAATTAATTGTTAGGGAAAAAAACCTTTATTCTGCTCTGTTGTGCCTCTGCAAGGGGAAAGGAGAGATGGTGGCTTTTCAAGGGCCCCAGAGCCCTGGCAATCTTGTAAGGCAGCCACTTACAACCTGGGTTTAACTTGCTTCTCATTCATTATTCTTCACAGAAACTTCAGAGGCAAGACAGGAATTTAGATAAATCCCACAGATCTGGTTCCCTAGGAAAAAAAACCAACCCTGTATTTCAGAAGTGTGTTGCCCAGGCCATGTTAGTTAGCACATCTCAGACTAAATGCACTTTTTTCCCTGATGTAGTCACAGAGTTTTTCTCTGCAAGTCATTTCTCTGTCTAAATCTTCAGTTTCTTGGAAACCACATGACTGATGGTCCTCACTGCTCAAGCTTGAGGTAATCTATTGCACTTTAGCTGCAGAGTTGCCCACTCAGCTTTATGCATGGCTCTGGTTTGCACCACTTGTTTTATGAGGCATAATACCAGCTTTATGTCCTTTGTAGCTGAAACACTGACAAATTTTTTTCATCTATGATTCAGACTGGAGGAGAGAAATGCATTTGTTAAAGTGAGAGATTCTCATGTTAAACTGCTTTAACCTTGCTTATTCACATGAGAAGATTTAGGATAGAAACCTAATAGTGTGCATGCAGAACCAGGGTCGTGGCAGAGACCTGACATGTCAAAAACCAAGATCAGTTTGCCCAGGTCCACCTGTGGCCAGCAGCAGGACTTGTATATGAGCCAGGGACTTTGGCAAGTCCAGTCACCTTTAAAGCTTTTGAAAAAAAAACCCATTCTGTTCTTGTTTCATAACAGAGGAATGGAGACCATGTCTTCCTAATAATAATTCTTGTGCAACTGGGGTGTCATTACATCATCAACTCGAGAAGCTGCTGGAGCCAGGTCACCTCACTCCCTCCCAGCACGCAGCCCAAAGCCCTGCCCAGCTCCTGCAGTGCCTGGCTGAGTGCAAGGGAGAGCTCACTGCGGGTGAACCCTGCTGCTTTCAGCCAGGGTGCACAGCCAGGCTCCCCACGCTGGCTGGGCACTGGTGGGAGCGGGGCAGGGGGCTGCCAGGGCCAGGCTGGCCACAGCCCTCCCGTGTGAGCAAGCACAGCCTTGTTTTATGTGGCTGGCATGAGGCTCAGTTGCTGTCTGAGCCAATGGAGATGTTTCCTAGGGATGAGAATTGTTTCGAGAGCTTGCAATAAAGCAAACTGCTGGAGGCAAAATAACAAAACACGGAGTATGAGCTCTTCCAGTGGGTCAGCTGAAGCTAATGCTTTGAAAATAGCAATCTTTCATCCAACTGCATCTCACCAAAACATTTCCAAGACAGATACCAAATGACCTGCAACAAATCACACAGGAACTTAGAGCTGAAATTCCAGGAAAATCTGAGCACAGGGAATAGTGGCTAAGCTCGTACATGTGAGAGTAGACTTATGCTGTGAAAGGTTATTCTGGTGTTCAGTTACAGGTGGGAAAATAATCTTTCAAGTTAGAGATTTCTCAGCTGAAGGTGGCTGTTAAATAAGCTGACATCAAGGCTCAGAAGGACATTTGAAGGAGCTGACTCCTTACAGCAGTGTGCTATGCAACTGGCATTTTACTTCTAGTAGTTGAGCAAAATTGCAAACAGCTGGTGGATTTTTGGAACACTTTAAAACATTTCTTCCAAGGTACGTTATTGCTTTCTTAAAAATAAACACACATGCCACACATTCCCCCTTTTGCAGAGACAGTGAATGTGTATCCCAAGCACCATTTATTAGCTGTGCTACAAAATCCCTGTGCTACAGCAGTGGGACTCAATTTTAGTTCTTTTTTTCCCCTGAAGCTGGGTGGTCCCCCTATACCAGGTGAACAAGTGTATTCATATATGATAAAGGAGGAGTGAATGATCACAGCAGAGTTTTGTTATCATTGTGCTCTCCCTCCTGGGGCACAGCCCCTTGGCAGAGCATCCCAACTCAGCAGGGAACCAGGAGGGGGCTTCTGAAAGGTGACTGGAAAAACCTGTTTACTTTATGCATGAGTGATTTGTTTTAAATGCTGCTGTGAGGACTCCCCAGAGGTCCTAGAAGCTAAGGATAGATTTCCAAAACTGTGTTCTTGCACGTGGAGGGATGAACTGATGACTGCTCTGTTCAATTCCCTGTAGCAAAGGTCAGGAACTGAAAGGCAAAAATTAAAGTCTCAGCTCACAAATTGTCTCTCTGTGTGAATATTTTGTCACCAGTTAACATTTACTGCTGCCTGGCCCCAAATCCTTCCTGTCCCTCCCTTCATCTGTCATTGCTGAGAACACAAACATCCTCTCCCTCACACAAGGTCATCTCCATCCTCCGAGCAGGCCCCACTCTGCTCATCCTTCCCCAGGTCTGCACCGGCAGCAGGCAGCATCCTTTGCCTACAACACTTTCTCTGCAGTGAACCAGCAGTGGGAAGCAGATGGAGACAACCAGAGACAAGGTGAGGCGACCCTCCAAGGCGAAGGGCACGGAGTGAACCGCACACAGCTGCTGCGAGCGCCGCGGCCGGCGGGGATGCGCTGCTGCTCACCCTGCATTTTCACACAGGCCTTAATTGAATTCATTATGAGCACCACAGCCCCACATCATCAACACCATACGGTATTTTGCAGCTGTGGTCGTAACTCAGCTTCATCAAAAACCTGCAGTGGCGAGGAATGAGCAATAGCAGCGGTGTGTCACTTTTTCAAAGACTCTTGTACAGGGCTACAGGCAAGTACAGGCAAAGTCAAAAGTAAAGTTGGGGGATTCCACTTCCTTAATTTTAATGGCAGTTTTGACTTATCAGAAGCAGAGACTCTTTTGAATATAGATAAAATTAAAAATAAAATTAGCAAAGAGCACTGAAAGTGCAAGGTCAGTGCTATTGATGTACCTATGGGCTGTGTTACATCAATGACAATTCCCAGATTGAGCAGCTCCAGGATTGTTGTTGCCATAGGACCACACCACACTCAGTACCTCATCTTCCCTCTTCTCCACCCTTTCTCCTACTCTCAGAACACAACTATATGCAGCATCAGAGACATGTTGAAAACAAGGAGTGAGTCCTGACAGTCCATGTGCTTTAGCAGCTGTTACCTTGGGATAATGAGGTCAATCCTTTATGAAGTGAACTTCATAAAAATCACCATTCTGTCTGGAGCAACACATAAAGACATCACAACAGACCTCACACAGATTGGTACAATGTGACATTTCCATAGATTTCAGTTAGCTAAGGCTTTTCTGAGTTCTCCTGCATCCATGTGCCCAGGCAAAGCCCTTCCAGGGACTTCCCTGTTCCCCTGCTCACAGGGAGGAGCATGTAGGCTGGTAGGTGGATGTTCCAGGACCCTTTACAGGGCAATGGCAACGCTTTCTCTTTTCCATCATACAGCAACTAAATGTTGGTATTAACTTGGTAATGAATATCTGCTATTTCCCCTCTTTTCTAGGCTATCAGCCCCTGCACTACGCTCAGGGGCACATGGGCACACACTCATCTACCTAAAATAACTCCTGCTTGATCTTCACCAGTTAAAAAACCTTACAGGCAGTGGCCAGGAGTCCTTTCTTTCTTTGTCCTATGATAAAACTTTGTTCAGCAAGGCAAAGGACAAAAGCCTTGAAATTTCAGCTTGGCTGATCCCTCTTTCTTCTCCCTGTCTCAGAAGTGCAGTTGCTTCCAGGCAGCTCTGCTGCCTTGCCTTAGGTGAGGGTCTCTTTAGGAGGAAACCACAGTTCCCTTAAATTGAGAGGGGGCAGAACTGAAAAAATTCAGAGGTTTGGCAGGGCTTAGATCTGAAGCTTCAGTGTGAGTCTCTCTAAAGACTGAGAAAAGGAAATTTCACAGAACGGGTGTTACAAAAAAGAAAAAATCTGTAATCAGTCTAATTTGATAACCAATTTGTCTCAGCCATGCTCTCACCCCTGCTTTTGAAATGAATGCTGTTTGGAGACAAATGTCAGCAAGCCAGGCTGGAGTGTGAAATCCATCACAAGCACAGCCACCAGATGTGTTTGCTTTATGAACTTCGGATTTCCTGAGCCTCTTGGTTAAAAAGCATCTGTCTCTATTACTTGAGATCAGGAGCAGTGAATAGAGCAGCTAATGAACAAGTAGTACTTGTTTATTGAGAAGTTTCTGATTTCTTGAGAAGTTTCATCAGATGAAGTTATTCACTGTGGAATACACGCTCCATTCAAGCAGTTTAAAATTTTTCAGCAATGGTTTGGTTCTCAGACTCACTACCTGGATGCAAAATACTTTAATATGATTATCATTTCCAGGTAGAAGTGTTCAGTAACAAACTCAAACTTGTCTTCTGTTAAAGTCTCACAGCTGAGCCTATGAGAGTTATTAATCTCTAGAAACACAGATTTCTAATGCAAACTATGAAATTATCCATTTGAAGCAAATCCTAGATCCCTAAGCCATATATGCATTGGAAAAGAATTTATATGGCTGTAAAACTCTTGCAGGAAGCATACAGTCTTTGACTTACAAAAAAGGCTGGAAAGAGGAAGCCGCTTCATTTGCAAATTCAGCGTTCAAGATCAATATTCTTGTCTTCTGACTTCCCTGCAAAACCATTTTTAACTTCATCACACCAAGCTACACTGTGTATGTACCTGCATTTATATAGAACTTGCTGGTATTTGTATCATACCAAAGTTTAAATTCAGCATTTCAGCTCATGCCACCTCTTGCTCGCACAGGACACACAAGAGATGCCCCTCTCCTGGGGCTCACAGCCACAAACAAAAAATTCTGGGGTGAGCAGCTCCTGCAAACAAACACTGACAAAACTGGAGGTGACCACAGCTGCCCCAGATCCAAGTTCAGTACCAGGTTTGCAAACTTCATCTCACCAGTTGTATTTGTTACAAGCACACACATTTACAGAAAGCTGGCTGGACCCATATAGGACAGGAATTGCAGTTTTTACAAACTTGGGTCTCAAATTTCTCTGCTGGGGCCGAGACAAAACAGCTGAACTGCTCATTCATCCTTCTTAATTTAGTTCCTTATGTCTGGGGCTGAGGGGCACACGAGGCATTCCCTTCACATCCCCACATTTTGGAGCTGGATGCATTTCACCCAGTGGAGGACATGCTCAGGGAGGGACTCGCTCAGCAGCACAAACATCGGTGAACCTGCCCCAGGCTGGGCACTGCCACAGATGCCACCACAGTGCCCCAGCACAATCCTGGCCTTCCCATTTTTCTCTTACCTCCTTTCTGCTCTCCATAAACGTTCCTGCTCCAAAAGACAGAAGAATCACAGGGGATGCTACTCCTTTTCCTGTTTATCTGAGCCCAGCACAGAGGCAGTTCCAAAGCAACCTCTGTGCAAATTGATGACCAGGCAATAAAACTGTCTTTAGATAAGCAGAGCAGTTTGCATACGCCTATGTGCATGCACCTGCCTGTTCAGCGAGTCATCACTCATTTCACAGCTCATTTCGCTGACTGTGGTCTACAGGTTTTATCTTTTTAATTGGGCAAACAATACACACCTTGTCTCTGCACATAAAGTCCAGTGCTAACGTGCATGTCTCCTACAAGTTGGTGGTTTGGCTTTTATTTAATCAGCTCTAAGTAACGCTGTGCATTTAAGGTGGACTTGTTCTCCTTTTGATGGTTCCTGCCTGCAACGCAAATACTCAAATTTCTGCAAGGATTTTGATTTTGGCCGAGGCCAATCTTCAAGAGCCCACATCAATGTCCATTGAAGCCCACGGGGGGAGTCCCTTTGATGTCAAATGGCTTTGGGATGGACCCAACAGGGCTAAAAAGAAAAGACAATAAATGTGATTCCCTTCCCTGCTGAGCAAGGAGTGTAAAACAGAACAGTGTAGCAGCAGAAATTCAGCAGTTACTTCACTTCATCGGGTTTCTATGGGAAATGGTTGGGCTTTTTTTTAAACACACAAACAGTCCACTATCCAGAGACAGGCTTTAGCACCTCCACGGAGAGCAGCAGAGTTAATGCAGTGACAGGCTTGGCCCGAGGAGAAGTTAATGCAAAGAGCAGCGGAAAGGGCCTGAGCAGAGCATGGTCCTCCAGCAGTGTGTTCTCCCTCCTTCTGCCACCTGCTCCCAGTGTTTCCAACCCCATCCTGCAGGCTGGGGCCACAGGGCACAGGCAGAGTCCCTGGGCATCCCTCTCCCAGCCCTGCTCGCTCAGCTCGCGGATGCAGGGGATCCTGGTGGCTGCAGCATCACCTGCGAGCTGGCTCTGCACAACCCAGCTCTGACCTGGCGATTCTGGGGGAGCCAGAACGAGCCAGGCAGCAGGACAAATGTGACAGACCTGGACGAGGCTCACCCCGAGAGGACGAGCACCCATCCCTGCGGCAGTTTGAGCAACGAGGCCGGAGAGAACCACTCAAAAAAACACACACCCACACGCGCTTTGCAGCATGATTAGTTTTTGGCGAAGACACACTGAATGTAGGGGGGGAAAGTGCTGTCTTTGTTCGAGGATGCAAATGAGCATCTTTTTTAGAAGCTGAGAAAGAGCCCCGACTAACCAAAATTGCGCATTGACTGAAATAAGCCAGGCTGCCTTTCAGATGTAGACTTCAGACAGAAAATGAAACATATCAAAGTGTCTGATTTGACGTGGCTTGCAGCTGCAAGGCAAAGCGACTGTCCCATTTTTTTCCCCTGAGGCAAACACTCAAGATTTTCTTGATCTTATCTTTGTCTTTCTATAAGTCTTTGAAAACCATCTGTAGAGATTCATAAAGGGTATTTGTGTTTTAAGTAAACTGCAGAAGTGATCTATACCGAACAGATGGAAACAAATCAAAAAGCTTAACGGGATGCAGAAAAACAGCAACACTTAGAGAAATACTAGATATGAATGAGTAGGCAGGTTGTCTCCCATTTGTGTTACATTTGGTGTGGCATCTCTTTCCCGGAGCTGTCTCTGCAGCCCTCACAGGGAGCTCTCATCGTTCCTCTCCTGTCCTCGTTCACAGGCTGCAAAACACTTCCCGGCTCTGTTTGCTCTTCTGGACAAGCATTCCTTCCATGGGAATTGTTCAGCTCCTTGGCAGAGCCCTCGTATCCACCCAGAGCCCTCAGTGCAGCTCCCTCACAAATAGATTGCATTTGACAGCAAAGGGCTCTGATTTTTCACGGCTTGCCAAAACATTTCTGCACAGGGAAGGTGGGGGAGAGAAGTGCTACAAATCAATCTCGGTGTGCTCAGGGATTGTGCGGTTGTTTGTTTGTTCCGGGTGATGTTTTTTTCTGACAGACGATTTCAAAGAAGCACAAGACTGCTTCCTCAGTACCAGCTTTTCATAGAAGACACAATAAGGTGCAAAATGATGTGTGTTACTGGAGTGAGTGGGCGTTAATGGGACTTCCTGAGAGTACTAACAAAACCCACAGAGAAGAAGAGGAAAAACACTTAAAAAATTTTACCCTGGTGTTTCTGCTGCATGTTCTCTCCTGTTCCCATCAGTCAGAGCCCCGTGTGCCCAATTTAAGGAGGATGCTGTGACACTGCTGGAGGGCATCAGCCCTGGCTCAGATCAGTCATTGTAACCCTGAGCAAAACCCATCCTTGGGCACATCTTCACTGCAAAGACACTTTTTATACCAGCGTAGCTCTGACTTCACAAAACTCCCAGCAGTTTGTCCACCGAGGCTGGTCCCTGCTAACACAAAGTCTGGACTGTATAATCCCCTCCATAAATTTATCAGCTTCCATCATAAAACCACTCGGACATGGTGTTGCTGCACAGCTGTTTCATAACCTCAACCCTCCAGTGGCAGCAGTGCCTGTTTTCTTTCCAGCTTACAGGTATTAATGGCCAGTTTGTACCTTTATTTCCCCTCTTCCTTTTCTCTTCCCTTCTTTACTCACCAGTCCCAAGCAGGCCCAAGGCAAAGGTTAAGGTAAATTCCAGATGGGAGACCCAGGGATGGAGAAGGCTGTTGGAGTGACATCAAAGCACTCCTCCACTTTGTTTCTGTAGGATGTTACATGATAGAAGTTCAAGATAAATGTGTGTTTCTACTGAGCTGCTTAATTTATTATGAAGCCAAGACACA
The DNA here is from genome assembly GCA_013398175.1 of Climacteris rufus. Classification (NCBI taxonomy): domain Eukaryota; kingdom Metazoa; phylum Chordata; class Aves; order Passeriformes; family Climacteridae; genus Climacteris; species Climacteris rufus. Next base: position 74,361 of record VZRZ01004378.1, on the reverse strand, counting down.
GGTTCTGCCTAAAGCATTTCAAGAGGAGTGCTCTTATCCTGCAGTCCTGCCTGGTCCCCAGAATGGACAGTGGGGCCAGACCTGTCCCTTTAGACTCTTTGACTCTCTGGTTGGAGTACCCAGACACACAAGGAAGGACCATTTCAAATGAAGAAATGACAGGGTATCCTTTGACCCCACATCACCCTTCCCTCACCAAGATGAAAGTCCAGCAGTTACAAAGTGTGGGCTGAACTCAGTGCAGACCCAGATGTGTTGCCACTGCCGTCAAAGGGAATTCACCTCTGACTTTGCTAGAGCTGAGCAGGACAATGCCAAAAGCATCTGAAAACTCAATTCTCTTCTCAATGCCAAGAGGCAGAGCCAGAGCAAATCTTTGACATCTCTCCTCTTCCTCAGCATGGGACTCAGGCCACAGGGCTCCAGCATGAGCAGCTGTGGTGGGAAAGGCCCTTCCATGTGTACCCACCAGCCTCCAGGACAAGCACCACGGTGTGCTACACACTTCTATCATCATCTCTGTTAGCCACTGATCAAGGAAATGGAACATCCCTACATTTTTCTCTGCTCCTTCCAGAAGGGGTCATTGCCTTCTGCTCAGCCATGCCACCTTCCTTCTCCAGAAGGGAACAAGCACAGACTGACTTCCACCCTTGTCCATCAGGCCAACTATGAGACCACGCATGGATGACATCTGGGGCATTGTCAGCCTGAACAAACCCATTTTTACCCCCATCTGGAGCTTAGCCAGCTGCACACTCTGCCTCCTGAGCAAAGCACAAGACATCCCATGCTGTCATCCCAATGGACCTTTGGTATTTGGATCCATGTGAGTGCAGATTCCCAGTTCTATCCATCTACCAGCCTAGAGAGCCTTGCATGCAAAAATAGAGGCAATACTGTGACTGATATTTTTAGAAAGGGAATGCATATGTAAATTATTCCCCTGAAAATGTCTCTGTGCGTCAGACTCTCCCCTGATTCAGAGAACATCCCTTCTATCTTTTCCTCAAGTACACGCTGCACACAGAGAAGCTTAACATCTCAGGCAGAGAAGGTTGCTGCAAAAGTGATTCATCTATCACATCCTTCACAGCTTCTGTAAACTGGAACGGTGCGAATCTCTCTGCCCCCAGCCTTGGCTGCTCCAGAGCTCCGCGGCTCTCCTCCCATTCACAGCTTGGTGCGCTCAGCGGAAGGCGAGGAGCGGGGCTGCTTTCCTCACCTCCCCGTCCCCAGGCTCCCGCCGTATGCTGCCTGCTGGGGCTGCAGCACAATCCAGACAGGCCCATCTGCTGGGATGGCTTCCCGGCCGGCGGGAGGAGCGCTCGCTGCCCTCCGCACCCACCCGAGCATCTCCCGCGTGGTTCCCGCGCCCAGCCCGCTCCAGGCCCCGGCGGCCCCGGCATCCCACCCAGGCTCGGCGCTGGGGAGCGGGAACCGCCCAAGAGGAGGCACTCCCAGCCAGCAAAACACGCAGCTGGGATTCTTCACCCCCTCACATTCACACCCTCCAAAACTCCTCGGGTCCCGGAGGCAGCTCAGGCAGGGCGGGAGGCGTTCGCAGCTCGCAGTGCCCCGCGCTTTGGGAGGTAAACAGCACACTCCCCGACGCTATGTTCCATCACTGTCCAGAAGCTATTAGGAAGCTAATTAAAATGAATAGATCACTTAAGCATTCAGAGTTCATATCCCATTAATTCAACAGCGCAAGATACAGAGGAAAAGACAAAGGCTGAAGAAAAGGCCAAGGATGGTACAGCAACGTTCCTCAGCGTGGATTTTTTACCCTCCATTCTTGTAATACAAAAGATAAGTCTGTCTCCTGGCTTATCTAGATACATTTGTAAAGATTAAAAACACACTTCTTTGCCTTCACATTCTGCTGTAAATGATTAGCCCACATTATCATTAAGCAGGCACTCTTGCCAGCCCCAGGGTTCTGATATAAGCCACAAAGACAGGGAAATTCAGAGGGAAACCTGCTGCTGCCTGTGTGGAGCAGCCAGGCAGGCAGGACCCAGCCACCTTCCTGCCCTGGCAGGCAGATGGGGAGATGGGGCTGCACATGCAGCCTCAGCTCTACAGGAGAGGCTGGTCCCAATTCCGGCACCAGGGAAAAAGAACATTTTCCTGCTTACTGGTGCTGTTTGGGAATATGGACACTGGTACACAGGCAAGGGCATATCTCCCACCTGGAGCAGCCTAGTAACCTCATCTCCAAGATCCCACTCTGGCTATGAGACAGGCTGTGAGATGGGAGTAGCAGTTCCCAAAGCCTTGGGCAGGATCCAAGGAGGTTCCCCTGCAGAGAAACCACTGTCCCCAAGCACATCCTGAAAACCCAGCTCAGCAGGAATTAGCAGGCTGCAGAAGAGGAGTCAGGTAATTCAGAGGGTGGGAAATGGGATCACACCTTTAAAAAGCCACTGAAAAGTAGCTGTTGCACAGCCCTGGAGCCAGTAAGACCTGGATGTTGCTCTGCTGCAAAGATCTGGTTGAAATGGTTCAATGTGAGGCCTTAGAGAAATTAGAGAGTGGCTCTGGTCCCAATCCCACCTGCACTGCCAGTTTTATGCTGCTCTATGACCCTGCTTCACATCTCTTTTTAAAACTGGCATTGCAGGCACCCAAGTCCTCCCTCTCTCCCTGAAAATATTGCTGGGTCAGAGAAACTCAGCTACAGGCAACCTGCTGAAGAACCAGTGTGCTCATACCCCAAAAGACTGTACTCACAGTCCTGTGGTTTGGAGCTATTCAGCAGAAGAAAACCTAGCTCAAGGAAATGCATTTCTTTGTGACATTCCAGACCAGCGCAAATTAATGTATTGGCATTAAAAGTCCATGAAAAATGGGGTTAATTACAGAAACTATGACCTTTATATACATCAGCTCAGGCATGGGCTGCTCTCATACATCATCATGTTAGGAAGAGCCACTTGCTGACACACAACAGCAAATAATAAATAATAAATAATTAATCCATCAAACTAAATTGAACTCTGTGTAATGTAGTCCTGACAAACCATAGATTAATTTGCCTAATCCATCATCTGTTAATCCTTCATCCCCAAGAAATGCACACAAGTGGTACAACTGTGTCATTCAAGTCTATTCCTAAAGGCAGAGGGACTCAGGTACAGTCTTCCTGAAATCCATCATCTGAGTTTCCCACCTTTAGCAAATATTGCCAAAGCATTGCAGATTCCATATGTCAAAGGTGGCTAACTGGAACATCAGAAGTTCTGGATTTATGAAGCCACAAAAATAATTGTCACAGGTTTATATAATCTGTAACTAAGATAATTACACTAAGATTAGCACACTGTTTGCACTATAGAAATGATAAATGCTAATATACAATAATAAAGGAAACCAGAGCTGTAACCCGTACTAGTAGATCTACACAACAAAACTCATTGCATAAAAGCTTGCACATTAGGATGAGACTCCGGGTAAAAGGAGGAAATGAAGAGGATTTTTAGGTTTCAAATGTATTTTATCCTGAGTCTGTTTAGGGTTTTCCAGCTGTAGGAGAGGTAAACAGCAGAGCTGTGGAGCTGTAGCTGGAGAAGATACAGCAGTGGTGGGTATTACCACAAATAGTGGAAATTGTCAATGTATTTCTGCAGCCATCAAGTGCAAAACAGTCCCAAAAAAGACCAACCACTGGATTTAAATGCAATAAAATCTCCCAGATTTACTGTGATAACCACAAGCTTCTGTATCAAACTCAGTTGAAGGCAAAGGTGCAAACCAGCAGCTGGTACTGAGCTCTGTAGCAGGGGAGAGGAAGGCAGGCACCCTTGTTACTCAGAGCCACCCAACTTCCCAGGTTAATGGGGAAATTTGGTAAAGGATTCTTAAATACTAAAGGAACCCAGTAACTTTTTCACAGTTCATACCAAATAACAAGTTCCACAGCAGTGGAAATACTCACTTATCCAAACCATTATTGGAGACAAGAAAGGTGCCTACTCCCACACAAGAGCTGGAAATCTGTGTCTGGTTTTAAATAGAGAGCCAAGAAGCCAACAATTAAATACTTTCCCTTCCTGTAACAGATTACTCCAAAGTCGAGTTGTTTCCCAGTCTTATTGTCAAATCTAATTAATTTGTTCTTTGCAACATCGCTTGCATTTGCTTTAACTGTCAAGTGACACCAGGAAGTGACAGTGCCAGACCTGCCCCAGAGCTGCAGTGGAACCCTGCAGCTCTTTTCCATCCCACATTAACCCCTCCTGTTCACTCTCAGCTGGTGCATCGTGGCTGCTGGATCCTCAGCGAGCAGCTGGGTGACTGTGCAGGCCTGCAGGGCCCTTCCCTGGCAGAGGGACAAGGGGTGTTGCACCAGCTGGATGCCTCTTGTGACATCAGGACAACACAAAAAAACTTGGGAAAATGCTCCAGAGATGACAGGAGAAGCAAGGACAGCAGGAGGATTATGTTTTGAAAAACAGCAACCTGAATTGGTCCTGCCCCACTGCAAAAGTCTCCATGCCCAAAGAGTAAATACAGTTTGAGGGGAAAAGCTTTCAGGTAAGGCAGGAAAGCTGGGTGGGGGAGAGACGACACAAACAACGTTTGCTACACCTCAGGGAGAGGGCACTGCACTCCTAATGAAGTTTCTAGGGTAGAATTGCAAAGTATTAATGTGCTTGTGTGTAAAAAGTGCAGTAATGGCTGAAAGCTGAAAACTAAGGGTTAATGAAAGAAGCCACAGTCACCTGTGCAAATGCATATTTAATGTTCTCAGAGGACAACTATGCCAACTGCTTGGCAGCCAGGAACTCTTTCTTAAGAGCTACTGTCATAAGCTTCTGATCTAGTTCATAAATAATCATCAAATGAAATGATTTATGGATTTGCTGAACTAAAACTTTCTCTGTTCTTCCTCAGCTCCTCTTCGATGTCTGGGAGAGGAGGGGGAGACGGCAGAGCTGCAGGAGCTTGGGCTGAGGTTGCTGTGCTCAGGTTAAGGTACATCTTGCTTTGCCAGGGGTGGTGTGGGCAGCTGAACCTGGCACAGGGGTGCCCTGGAGGATGGGCTTGTGGGCAACCTCAGGACCCTCCTTGGCTCCCAACAGCTGTGGCCATACCTGGCACCTGCTCCAGGCTGCTCTGCTCCTGCCCCGCACAGCATCCTTCAGCCCCTGGCTTGTGCCAGGCTGGGAAAAACATACCCCAAGGCAGGGATGGTTAGATTATTACCCAGACATTAATCTCAAAAATCCCAGTCAATTTTCTCCAGTTATCCCTTTACTTAGAAGAGCCAGACTGAACACAAACTGACACACTCACGTGTTATATGATTATCGCTATATAAATAAATGTCATCACATTTAAATCACAACCCAATCTAACTTTGAGGTCAGCCCTGCTTTCAGCACAAGGTCGGGCTTGGTGACCTCTCAAGGTCCCTTGCAACCTAAATTATTCTTTGATCTGGTGATTTTTCCCTAACTGAAATTTCCACCTCTTTTAACAGAAGTAACTTAGCGCAAGCCAAGAAAAAGAAAGTTTAATAACAGGTACTTCTTATTTTGAAGCTGTTTTGGGTTCAAAGCTTTAGGAGAGGTACATACAGCATACATATAGGTGCAGCCTATAAAACAGGACACAGGTTGCACTCCTTCAGCCCTCTGCACAAGGCAGGCACCCAGTTCCAGTGCTGGCACGACTGCTTTCATACACATTGCTATTTCATTTTATAATGGCATCCAATTACCTCTTGTAGCATAGAAGACAGACTGACAAATGCCCTATGATTTCTTTTTTTTCTAATTGCTAAAACCTGAACTTGCTTGTAGCGGTTTGCAGGTTGCCCTCCTCTTCCTGGGAGCACCAGTCAGCTCCCAGCAGCGCATTTATGGTGTATTTACAAAAACCTGGGGTCAGATTGTTATTGCGGCACAGAGAGCCCCTCGCCAAGAGACACCGAGAAGCGGCAGAGTCAGGGGTGTCCCCACAGCCCTGCCTGCACCAAGCAGCCGCAGCTGCTGCGAGGATCAAGCCGTGCTGGTGTCGGGCTTTGATGTTCCCAGGTGGAAGGAGCTTTAACGGTGCGGTGGAGTGTTGTTTTTACACAAGATTTATCAGCACAGTTAACACAGCGCCACGGAGCTGCTCTCTGAGCATGCCCTGAATGTTAAGGAGCGCTCCCCAGCCAGGCTGTGCTGCAGGTTCGCGCTGGCTCTCACCTTCAAAGGGCTTCACAAACATCAGCCCGGCAATCCTCGCCTCCACCTCCCCAGGGACAGCTCGGCTCTGCTTGCTGGGAAGGGAGGGAGGCGCAGAGGTCAGGGGCTGGCTTTGTGATGGGCTTGGGAGAGGCAGGATTCAAAAGAGATTTAAGTCTCTTATTTTCACACAGACATTTATATAGGGCTTATACGTTGTACTGCCTGGAGGAACCTCGTACTTCAGCATACGAGACTTTTGGTGGGTTAGGATATATTTCATCCTGAGCTCTGTAATTTCTCAATATCCAACAGGATGAGCTGCTCTGTAAAACAGAGTTCTCAAGCAGAAGCTTTGTTGCATTTTAACAGAGACACATCAATGAATCTGCACTGATATCCCAGGGAGATCAAACAGGAGGCTAGAAAAATTACAGGAGAAAGCATCTGGGATCTTTTGGGGGGAAACCGTCAAAGCATCATAGAAAAAGCCTGATGGGGTATAAAGAGGTCATCCAGTCCAGTGTTTATCAACTTATAAAAATCACTTAACTCAATCTAGAAGTCACATACTACTTTGTGCACTTCTGGCACAACTTGCAAACCTAACCAGTATTTGGACCAATGCTGAAACATGTTTTTTCTTCTCCCATTTTCTTTGTTAAATTCCTGCATAATTTATACCTTTCTGGTTGTCTTACAGGTTAACATGGGGGATGGGGTGAATGCCCAGCCTCATCTTCCAAAATCCAAAATGATTTTGATGCCATCAAAATCATCCACACCCCTCCAAGGCAAATTGTCATTCCTTTCAGCAACTTCCCACCTCCATCCCACACCTCACCCCATCATCTGAGATCAGGGCTCCTGTGGTTTGCCTGCCTTATCTCTGTGGGCACGGCACAGGGACGTGCTCTGTCATATGCTTTTAAAAACAGGGCCCCCTTTAAAGTACCCCTGGCCAAAACGGTCCCAATTTTCTTTTCTTCCAACAAAAGCTGAGATAAATAAGTCTAACAAAAGCGAATGGGTCTTACTAGATTTGCAAAGAAAGATTGTTTTCATACACCAGAGTCGTCCCTGGACCTCTGTGGACAGCACATTTTACAGATCCAGCTGTTCTGTCAAAGAAAAAAGCCCAGTAATTTTAATAAATACTATTCCTCTAATCCTTGTAGCTCACTGTGCTGCCCAAGTTTGACTGTCTCCTGAGCTACTCTTTGCTGTAGGAAAGGCTTATCAATACCAGACACTGAGACCAGATATCTTGTGCAAGGTCTGTACAAGATCCTCCTGATCTCACCCAGAGCCAATCCCACCTCTCCTAAACCTTGGTCAGGGACTATGGGCTCATACCCACCCACCCATCAGGATACACAACCCGTGGAATGACACCAAGCAGCTATTTTTCATATTCATAAACAAAACCATCCACCCATCAGGATTCACAGCCTTTGGTATGACACCAGGCGGGGTGGGTTGGGTTATGTATTTGGGCAGACGGAAGCATTTCCCACACCTTTCCCACACCTCCTCCCCGGAACGAGCCCAGCCCATCCAACTTCTCTCTCAGGCCCAGGAACCGCAGCTCTGCGCGGTTTGTGTGTGTAACTAATGCTCCGAGGTCTGTTTTTGGTTTAAATAGCTGTGAAAAGCAGAGTGTGTGTTTTACCCAGAGATGCATTACACTTGATTAGCCGGGGCGCTGGAGCGCGAATGCTACAACAGGAGACGGACGTGCTTAACCAGCGGTTTGAGCCCGCGCTCCGGTACCGGGAGGTCAGGGGAAAGATTAACTATATCTGACTGCCGTGTCAAAACACTCAATTGCAGCATTTATAAACCCACAGAACTAGTTGCCTCGGTCGGCAGAGCAGATTTATTTCCCTCCGTGTGGCTCCCACAAAGCGGGACCAGGTTTGCTGTTGGCTCCTTCCAGAGGGCAGAGGGATCTGAAAAGTTTCGGGGGGAGATGGGCAGCTTTTGGTATCTTCAGACAAAGAGTAAGTCTGGGGGAAAGATGGTGATTTTTCAGCTGCCTCTGTTTATGGGTGACCCACAGCCAGGTGTATACTTAAGCTCTAAGTCACCCATCTAAACACTATTTTGATAGAAGAAAAAAATCCCCTTTCCCTGCTCTTCAACAGGTGTAACACACACATAAGGACTTCTGGTTTACACTCAAAACCAGGTGGGAAAAAAAAAGTCCTACTTTTCCCGTGTGGTAGGGATGTTTGTTTTTTATTGGTCTATAGAATTCTAGAAATCTTTCTGTGCAAAACAAGTTGAAGGTGACCCTGAAGAGAGATTCCCAAGGAAGCCCCCCCCAACTTCAGAATCAGCATATTTTCAGGATGGTGTGTTTTAAACTCATAGTTAGATTTGGAACTGTGCATACAGCTCTTGAAGTGCAAGTCTAGTAGTTTTTATCTCAGTACACATCTCCTCTAAAAGAGATTGAGTGTGAGCAGAAAACTGCAGCATGTGGCCACTGAGAAGCAGAATTTGGATAACTGGGACCACCATTTAAAAAAAAAACCAAACAACAAACCAAACCAAACAAATCACCATATATAGGTGGTTTGCAACGTATGTATGACTAAGGAAAAAGGCTTTGCTTTCCTTGTGCTCCCAAAATCAAGATTTTTTTTCTCAGCATCCAGACTTAATTCTATCCATCTTGTTGTCACTTCAGATTGCCCCTGTTTTCCATGTCAAACACAGTGGTCACCATGTGGTGTGCAATGACAGCTTATTCCCCCCTATTTCATCTGTGGTTTCAGCATCAAGGCCAGGACTGGAAATGTCACCAGCTTTTAAAAAGAAAGGTGACAAACATCCAGGGTCATCCTCCCAGGAGCAGGTCTCCTCTGCACCACACACATTGCAGGGACTTTAAAGAGCTGTTGCTCCTCATGCTCTGCAGAAGCAGCAAATTCCATGTATTTCAAGCCTGCAAGAGCACTTTTGTATCCAGGGGTAGGGCCAGCACATCCAAGAGAGGCCAAATCTAGAAGAGCTCATCCTTCCAAGCCTCCTGTGTGTTTTTTACCATACTCCAGACCCCACTGACTGCTCAACTCAAACCAGCCCTTGTTCAATGGTTCCTACTCTACACCCTGCTGCACAACACAGACATGCCCATGTTAGCCTGGCAGGAGACACAGACAGGACTTCTCCACTCAAGACACAGAAATGTTTCTGGATAGAGACTGCCTGGATAAACCAGATGCTGCAGCACTCTGAGCTATGCTGCAGGGGTGCAATTTTGTTTTTAAACTACACTTAGCAGCGTTCTGACTTGCAGGTTTCACTTTTTAATAGTAAACACATTTTGTAGGTGCCAGAGAACATTTCAAAGCATTTTAGTGGAGTCCTTTTACCTCCACAGCCTGGGGGCACATACACTGAAACAACAGCTGAAATCCAATTACTGAGGAATATTCTCAAGTGCATTTCCATAGGTAATTTGTTAGTCTGTCAGAACATGCAAAGTGATTTTTCTCCACTTCTTGATGCTGTACCACAGGCTCCTAGGTTGAAGATTTCCATCCAAATTGTACAGTAACTACCACTGGAAAGGAATCACATGACCAGGGGAACAACCTGCCAGCACTTTCCAGGACCCAGCCATTACCTGTGATTTGACAAAGTTCATCAGCACAGCCACAACACAATCCCTGCTGCCACCTGAGCTTCTCATTGCCCGATCGTTTTGATGCATAAAGACATAAGAAGCCTGAAAGTATTTTTTCTTCAGCATCCTGTTTATTGATTTAGCAAAGAGCTGACACAGATGTGCAGTTCTAGAGACAAGCCGTAATGTAATCCCTTCATCTGCTGTCACTCAAAATCACACAAGCTGGCTGCTGCCATAAGGGGAGGAGTGGCCTCCCTGCTCATTTTGGGACTGTCAGACAACCCAGCCAGGAGCTTTGTCCTCATTAGGGAGGCACCCCCAGATTGCCACCACATCTGTGCTGTATCTGCCATCACAGTACATCTAAGGCTGTGCCCGGGAAGCCCCCATGTGCTGGGTACACACAGAGACAGCCACAATGTCCTTCCCTCTCCTCACAGCCAAAGAAGGGGAGCCATAGCATGAACCAACCCAGAAGGCACCATGTGATGGCCCTGCCTGAGGTGCTCTCCCACTCCCTTGGGGGTGCCCACACCTTCAACCCAGCAGCAGAACCCTGGCTGGGTCCCTCACAACCACATCAGTAACACACGGCAGGTTCTCAGCATGGGCTGGTTTCCAGGTGGAAGCACCTCACCCACTCCTCTCCCCAGCCAGTATCTCCACCACTGGTGAAATATCATTGCAAATTGGTCTGTTTTCAGAAAGAGGGGACAAAAATTAAATAGACAAAGTTTGGGTCAGAGTGACAAGGAGCATAATCAGAAAAGAGCATAGATGAACTGCCTGTGAGTTAAAGATAATTCAGGGCAAATTAAAGCATCTGAACTCCTACTGAGAGCCACTGATTTAGAATTATGAAGTTAACTTACAGCAATCATTTTCTATATGAAAGCAATTACAGATGGGTTAAAAGCTTCTGTTATTATGGATTGTGTATGGCTGCCACAGAGGGTTCAGTCTCCCAGGATGAGATTTTAGCCTTCGTGAAAAACTACTGCATCCTGTATGCCAAATCTTGTTCACCCATCAGAAAGTCATTGAACATCAGACATTTTATTAACCAATGCAAATGCAGACAGCCAGGGAGAGGTAGATAGGGAACATCCTGCTCGCCAATAAAGCACATACACACAAATCACCATGGTTCACTTCCCAAAATAATCACACAGGCTCAAACACACAGCTGTGATGGATGGCAAATTTCCAAGTCTTAATGCATCAGAAAGCAGAACCGTTGTTTGAAGTGGTCATCTCTTGAGGGGAAGAGAAGAGTCGAGGGAAAGCTTGTGAGAAACCTGCGAGCGCGGGGCCGTCCCGTGGTGTCTGCAGGAAGGTCCCCAGCGGGGGTGACAGGGCCGCCTCCCTCTGCCGCTACCAGGGCAGCGCCTCCCAAGTGGATCCAACAGGGGCTGCCTCTGGGAGACAAGGGGATGTCAGAGAGTTACAGCCCAGATCCTGCTCTTACCCCGGCTAGAGAAATGGGGCACTTGTCCTGGGACAGACCATCCCCACCTCCACTGCCCCCAGAGCTCGGAGGGGCAGCCCCGGGAGCGCTGCCTGTCCTGCCTGCCCTGCCTGCCCTCCCCTGCCCTGCCTGCCCTCCCTGTCCTCCCTG
>VZRZ01004378.1:0-62706 GCA_013398175.1 Climacteris rufus | reverse complement strand
CCCTCCCTGCCCCTACAGAGCCCGGCCCGGCCGCAGGTTCACATGGCAACAGCTTGCAAATGGAGCTGACGAAACCACTTACCAAAACAATCTATTATACTGAGCCTCTTCCTTCTCTTCATTCTTAATTGGGCTTTATTTCTTGTTTGGTGTTTTCTGTGCAGTTAAACGAGTTGACAGACCTTTTGTTTCTGGAATGAAAATGAGATTTTGACTGCAATGTGCATGGCAATGAGCTGAGTGTGTGAGGGCATCTCCATCATGTGCCTTCCAGGGATGAGATTTGGAAGGGGGGAAGAAAGGGAAACCTGTCCAAGACCTAGTAGAAATCAAAGGTGTTCTGCCAGTGGGTGCAATACTGTAAATATTTGGATTTCTGCTGGTGCACAGGCTGTGAGAGCAGGAGGGATGTGAAGTGACAGCCAGCCTGGCCCCTGTGCCCACCAGAGGCAGAGAGCAACCTTGGGGCTCGGCAGGACTCTCTCAGCTACCAGGGCAGGGAAACACTTGCTCCACAGGGACCAGGAGGGACTCAACACAAGGCTCTGATGATCAGCATGGATCCATAATTGACAGGTATAATAAATAAAATTTAGCAGCTCAACTCAAAAGGTTACAATAACAGCAGTGAAGCCAGAAGTGCTGCAGAGTCAGGGAGAGAGCAAGGCTCATGCATAATGCGTGAGGGGGAAACCCACAGCACTGACAGCGAGGGTTAAATGCTGCTTACAGAGAGGCTGAAGGCAAAGATCTCATTGGATCCAATAAAACCTGAGTCCTAAGGAGGAGACAGGGCAGCTCATTCTCACTACCCCATCCTCCACTCCATCGTTCCTGAGTAGACCCCAGATCCTGCTCCTCTTGCTCATCTGAGGGCAAGTGCAGAGATCTTTTGGCAGGAGGGCTATAAGCCCCAAAAAGGAATCCTCAAAGTTGCCCTCCTCTTAATTTCATCAGTGCATGAAAATCTCTGCACATGCTACACACAGCCACCCGTACTTGTGGGTGAACAAGGCTGAGGCTCCTCACAGTTTTTCCAGGGCCATGCAGAAAGTCTCTGGCCAAGCACAGCTCCAGGCACCAAATGAACAATGGAGCATCTTTCCTGCAGTTTTTGGGCAACTTTAGATGCTGGTTCCCTGCATGGGTTCTTGGCTCAAAGATAAATGTGATAAGTGAAACAAAGCTTTGCATTCCTAGAAATCCCGTGCTAAGCTGGATTTGGAATCTTTATTACCACCTCAAAAGTGCTGTTTGAAGTGGTATCTTTTTGGGGAAAATCCCAAAACTGGCAATAAAACTGGGAAGGAACAGAAGAACAAACTCAATCTTTTTCCCTTTCTGCTCATCTTTTCTATAGCATAGTCAACACAAGAAATGGCACCTATTTAGCACTATTGATCCACCTTACTTCAGTAACAAACCACATTAAGTTAAAATCAATACCAGCCACTCTTAAACTGATTTAGGAGTGTCCACACAAAGGGGCTCACACCAGTTTAGACAGAGCTGCTTTGTAACCAATTTAGTTAAAACATGCAATCTAGGCACTGATCTGTGCTCTGAACAGCTGGGAGGCTTTAATTACCAGGGTTCAAAGGCATCAATTCCCAAGTGTCATCAATGGCCCTCAAGGGACAAGACATGAGAAATGTCACTGACCAACGTGCATCTTTCTTGGCAAAACATGCAGGTCTCCCTCACTCCAGAGATGGAGGGAAACCCAAATTAACCTCAGAGTTAATTTATTTCTATAGCTCAAACTCTGCATATAAAATAAAAGTTTGTATAAAAAATAAAAGTTTTTTAAAAATCAAAATAAATTTTAAAAATACCAGACTGAAGCTGTTGGAGACAAACAGCTCAGACAGCCATGTTTTATTTCTCCCCCTGGAATATTTACTCCATGAGCCTCATACACTGCAGATCCCTGTGCTCTCTATAAATCCAGCAGCACTGGACTTTGGAGTTCACATTGCAGCACCAGCCAAGTGACCAAGGTTAGGAAATGCAGCACAAGGAGGAGTTTGCCAGTGCTGTGTATCACAGCCACCCAGCTGGGTTTGACACCTGCTGCTGTAACATCCAAGGGTCTGTACATGAGCAGGGCAGGCTGAGGTGAGCCCTGGGGAGCACAGCACAGATTTCATCACACACCATGACATCATGGCATCACAGGCAGCTCTGAGCTAGGCTATAAATCTCCACACAACAGAGGGAAGGAGGATTCTTACTTCAAAGAGATGAGGCTTTAATGTTGAGTGAAGTGCAAGCTCAGGGGTCTCCATGGATGTGAGCTCTGGCTGCTGGGGAGAGGCTCCAAGAAAACATTTGGTGTTACCCTTCCTGGTAAGGGGAGGGAGCCCAGGCCCTGTGAGGTCCTGCCACCCTTGTGCCTCAGCACCCAAAAAGTTAACACATGATGGGGAAATCAGTAAAGATTACCTTAGGCTTGAGCTTCTGATGGAAACTATCAAAAGGTTGTTCAGGACTCGGGGATTCTTGAAGCAAACAGCATCAGGCTGGAACTATTCTGGCTGATTTATAGCAAAGGAGAAAAGAGGAAAGCAGGCTCCTCCTCCATGCTTTTTGGCCACAGTATGAGAAAAATATCACCTTCAGGGCTCTTTTACACCTTGGACAGAAATGTGAAAACGCATTGGATCAGTATTGTATGTTTGATTTTAAATCAGATCTTTAGGTTGTAGTTGTCCCTGGGTTCGTGGTGCTAACAGACATGGGATGGCCTCCAGAGCACCCATACAACACTGTCAGATCAGCAGAGGTAATCTCCTACCAAGCCCTTCAGCCTCAGGAGCCACATACCTCTAGTCTCTAAACCCTGTTCATTTATTTCTCCTCCTGCCTCCTTTCTCCCCGCTCCTTCCCTGGAGCTGCAGGCACCATTTCCCATCCTTGTTCATTACCCTGGGAGATCAGGATCAGCCAACCCACTAAAAACCTTCCAAAAGGCAGGAAACGCCACAGTTCATTGCTGCTTATCCACCTACAAAATATGCATGTTCAGGCATCTCACCTCAGCTGCTTTTAAACCTGCCACTCAGAAGAGGTTTGGGGCTTAAGTTTCAGGTTGTAACTCTGCTTTGTGTTTTTCTGGATATCTGGAAGATATTTTAAAATTCTTTTCCCTGCTGTTACCAGGTAATAATTTGTTTCACAGAAAGAGTCAAGAGTTATACTTATATTGCTGAATTAAACACAGGAATGTTTTGGAAATAGAAATAAACCTTTTCTCCTTTTTTATTTATTTTGCTTTAAAGCCTCAGGCACTTAAAATTAGCCTCCACTGTTCCATAAAAATAAAAGGAATGGGTCTTTTCCCAGAGTAAATAAATAAGGTCAAGAAAAAAAAAACTCACTTTCCACATTTTGTTCCTGGGTGTAGAGGGACCATCCACAAAGAGGGACCAATCCTGCTGAGATGTCCTGCCAGGGGTCTCCAAGGGCAACAGGCACTTGGATCTCAGAAGCCAAGCAGGGTTTGGTGCTCTCATCCCAAGCTCCAGGGCAAAAGGGTCCCTCCTGTGTATCATCAAATCTCCACATCAGCTGCTCCAGCCACCACCAAGTGCCAAATCCCATCCTCACCCTGGAATCAAACATGTCTGGGAGTAGCCAACGCCTTTCCCCAGCACTGCACTGAAATCCTTGTTTAGCTGAGAAAACACTCCCAGTCCCACTCAGCCCAGAGCCCGCAGTTGGGGCTGGGAGAACTGGCATCTGTCAGCAGGCTTAGTGCTCCAGCTGAAAGGCAGAGCCAAGGCTTTGTGAGCCACAAGGAGTGATGACAAATTCGGGATCAAGGGCGCTGACCACGTGGCTGTGATTACTGTCAGGGGGTGATTGGCAGGGAAAGACAGCATGCAGCTCACATGGCCATTTAAGGCCTTCTCTCATGCAGTGAAGGAAAGAAAATCCCTTCTGGTAGGTGCTCCATTGCAGGGAAACATGAATTAAGAGGCTTCCTCTGGTAAGCAACTACTTTCCAAATCTAAACAGAAAACACAGACCCTTTGGGGCACAAAGCTCACTTTTGTAGAAGCTTCTGCTGAGAATGCTGAAGAGCACCCTCACTGCCAAATGCTGATGCCAACTGCATGGGTGGTGGTGAGGGGGTGACATCTGCGTTGGTCTGTTCCATTTGAGCACGTATGGACATTTTTGCAGTGCCAAGAGCATTTTGCAACAGGAAGGCTTAAAATCCTGTTGCAAAATATGCTGCATGCAGTGATAAGAAATTAATCTATTTTCACTGTCTAATCTCGTGTGTGGCAAAGCTCCTGACACTCTGCTGGATGCACTCTGGGCTAATCTAAGAGAGCCCAATATGCTCTGCCCAGGTCACTCTTCCTGCTTGCCTCAGAGCCACAAGAACAGCTGGAATGGGAAAAATTTGCAGCACTCCAAAACAACACCTCCAAGCCCAGCATCTGAACCCCTCACCAGCCTTTGTGGTATGTACAGCCAGTCCTTAATTCAGTTTGATTCACAGAAAACGCCACAAGCCAAGTTGGTTTTGCATTATTCCGGAAAAAAAAATTAAAATACATTGGGGTTTGTGGTTTCAAAGGAAGCATTCAAGTGCCTTTTGACCACATCCTCACAGTCATTCCTGCTCTCCATTTCTGATAGGAGTTAAATACATGTAAACCTCCCTGCAGAGCCCTTACAGCAAGGTCTCACCCCAGGTCTCAGGCTCACTTAGGATGCTGCAGGGGCTGGTGCTCCCATCACTTCCTTATCCTCTGTGAGGAGGATATCCACTTTCTTATCCCCACTGTGAAGGTCCAGTATTACCAATGCTCATCAAGGCATCCCTCAGGCACAGCCCATGGAACTGCACTTGCCTCTGGCCAGCCAGCCAATATTAAGTTTAAGTCAAGGAATAAGAGAAGCAAGGTGGTCAAGTTAAGGCAGACAGAGGGACAATAACTCCTCCTGCCCTGATTTTTGTGTTATTCAGGTTGACAGTGCAGCAGAGGTCACAGGAGAGGCAGAGATCATGTTTGTGGTCACAAATCCCCCCTTCCTACCATCCTGTCTTGTCTCCACCCTGCACTTACTCCCTCAGCCTGCTGAGCATTCTCAAAGACATAAAAGCTCACACCTGACTTTAACTTCATGCTGCACAAGGAGCCAGCAGCCTTGCTCCTGCTCCCCACGTGTGTGTGTGGGATGCAGGGGTGTTCCTGGCACCAAGGAGCCTCTGTTAGTGGGATCTGCCACCTCCACAGATCTGTATGAGCCCAGCAGGGCTGGGGTGGGCTCCCACCTCCCTCCTGCACTGGGGGCATTCCCAGCCCAGGTCACTGCACATCCACATCAGCCCCTCTGCACGGGCAGCTCAGGCTCTGGGAGGGAGGGACAGGAGCCACCCAGCCCTCGTGCTGTGGCCATGAGCACTGATCAGCTCCAGGGCATCTGGCTCTGTTTGCAGCACTGCCATTGATTCAGCAGATTCAGAGATTAGGAAAGTGGCTTTACCACATCCTGGCAATAGCAAGATTTAAAATAAAAAATTTTAAAAAATCAAAAAGCCATTAACTAAGGTTTGTTTAATCAGGATTTGCAAAGCACTGAGAGATACTCGGGCACGGTTAAGTGCAGACTAACATCTCACAGTAATCACCAAGTGTCAAGATGTACAGAGCTGCCTATAGACATGAAGAGGCACTTAGCCCACAAAAATCTCCCTGTTTCTTTGCTTCTGGAGTATCTCTGTGAGCCTGGGGCTGGATTTAGCAGGAGATGCGATACCTCCAGATGAATGTGTGGGATTTGAATGCACCTGGGATGGGGTTTCAGCTGGGTGACAGCCAATGGAATCAGGCCTCTGTGGTCCAGGGGCACCTTGGGGTTCTCAGGCTGCTTTGGCTGCTAAAACAAAGCACTTTGCCTTTGAGACAGAGAATCAGGGGAATCAGAGTGTCTCCAGACTAAATCAAGTCTTCTCTTTTCCTTACCTTCAAAGCAATAAATGCAAGAGAGGATTTATTGCTTTTTAACAAGTGCCACAGAACATGCATTTTATTAATTTACATGGAAAACAGGGGGAGGAGATGCCAGTTCAATAAATTCTCCCAGACTATTGCTTGAAACAAACAACTCTGCAGATCCAGGCTGTGGATGTCACAGTGGAGGCTTTTATCCAGATGAGCTATGTGTCCAACAGGGTGACTAAAATGCTTCAAGAAAATTAAAAAAAAAAAAAGAGGAGAAACCCAAAGAGGGTGGAGACAAATAAGTCGCTCTCTACAAAAGGCAGCATATCACTGACACATTGTTTGAACTCCCAGTGGTGTATTAAAAAAATAAAAATAAACCCTCTCTGAACCACAGCTGCATCCTTAGCTCTCACTGCTGTGTTATTTTAGCTCGGAGGGAAAAACGACATTGCTAAACGTCTTCTTCTTCCGTCTTCCCCCCCACCCAGAGAGGAAAAAGTGTTTGTTTTTCTTACAGTGTTTACCATGTGGATGGTGTGGCTCCACTCCCTTCAGACTGGGGAGAAAGGGAAGAGTGCTTGGAGAGGGGTGGCTTCAGGGTGGGATCCTTCCCATCTGATTTACTGGCCAGGCCAGAGCAAATAAAAGGGATAGCCTTCCCCCCATCCCAAGCACAGCAGGGCTGCAGATGTGAACAGTGAATACAAAATCCCGCCTGAGCCCACAGCATTTCTTTGACAATAGAAAATAAATAGCTCCATATTTGTTTATTTAGTTAACTTCACTTCTGAGGGATTCATTTTGTGCTACTGAAGAGGAGGAAATGGGGATGAGATGAGGCTGGCTGGGCAGCCCTGCAGACCCCACTGCTGCTGACACCAGTCCTTGCCACAAAGCCTGATGCTGTCCTGACAGTGTCACCCCGGGGGAATCCACAGGAATGTGCTGCCAGCCCTTTGCTGAGATGGCCCAAGGTGACCAAACATCCCAGGTGTGATGTCCCAGAGTGTGAAGTGCCCCAAGATCAGGGGCAGGTGGTGCTCCTTGGCCAGCCAGGCACTCACAGGGGACCCCAAAGTCCAGGGGCTCATCCCAGCTTTGCCCCCTTTGTGCACACCAGCTGTCATCCCTGCACAGCTACACAGGGTCAGCAATACATATTCAAATTGTCAGTGCACAGGGCAGTTGGGGGGATCCTTACATTCCTTACCTGAGTTACCTGGGGTCCAGGAGCTTCCCAACACTTGTGCTGCTCCCTGCACATCACCATTGTAGTGAGGATACAGAAGCACCTTTCCCCTGGGAGGAGTGAGCTGGGGCTGGGATGGAGATACAGGGTGGGACAGGGAGTGTGATGGTAACCTCCACATATCATGAGGGGATTTCCCCTTCCCCACATCAACAGGCCAGAAACTGGCACAAAACCACTGAGGGAGCAGAGGCAAAATGATGGAGCAGTGAAACATCAATGAAAGTTACCCAGTCATTCTGCAACAGAGTCATGACAAGAAGTTTTTTTTCTGCTGGCAGCTACTGCACTGCTGGTTGCCATGAGATTATGGCATAAGGACTGACACTTGAATTACACAAGCTTCAAGCATCCCTGTTTCCATTTTACTTTTCCATCTCATAGCACTTCTCTCTTACAGAAAGCAAACCAGAGGCAGACAAATACCAGTGTGTGCAGACACACCTTTGCCATCCTGGTGAACATATCAAACAGAGCGGACATCAGCAGCTCAGGCACACACCGTTGTCAATGTGATTTATCAGGAGCAAACCTTTCATTCACACACCTGAGTATCAAATCAAAGGCATCTTTCCTTTAAAAAAATCCCAAACAAGTCAAGTAAGCCAACCAAAAAGTCACAGTGAAGGTGCTGCTCCTGAGCTGGGGGTGAGCAGACAGATCCACCAGTGCTCCAGGCCCACCTCAGGCTTCTCTCAGGATCAGGATTCAAGTAGCAGAAAGTCACTGTCGGGTTCACTGAAGGTACCTAAGGGTCAGGAGAAGCAGCAGGGCAGCACTGAGGGACCATCCTGAATAACCCCTGTCAGGGAGACACCAACCTGATGGGGAGAAACCTTCCTCCAAAGCCTCAAAGAACACCCACTGACATTTTAAATATATCCTGTGTTCTATTGGCCTCTTGGGAACTGCTTGTGTTTCCTCCAGCCCAACACATCCCATTTCATGGTTTTTTTAACATCACTACCAGAAAGTGAACTCCATGTAGGCACATACCCGTGGGATTTCCCATTTCCATTCAGGCTCTGTGCCCCTTCCCCAGGGTCTGCAGGGCTCCTGGGCACTGGCAGTCGCTGTTCCCAGCCATCTCTAAAGGCAAATATTGAGGGTAAAGCTTGCAGGTGTTTGTTTAAACAACTGGCAGATACACGACTCTTATCAGAAAGTGTTCTGTTTGATCTGCTTTGCCATCAGATAAGAGTAAAAGCAGAGGGTTTTGTTAAAAAATGCACAAAAACACTTTTCCCCCAATAATTACTGTTAACATTTCCTAGGTATAAAAAGAGAGGAATCATTCTTTTTGAAGATATATTTTCTTATGATTTCCAGATTTGTTTTTAAAAATCTTCCCACCAACACCAACATTTCTGCTGTCTCCACTTTCTACCATGCTCATTGCTGCACGGTCTCAGCACCTCACAAATCTCAATTAACCTCAGTCATCCTGGGAGGTAAAAGCATATTAATAATCCTGTCTCAGATATGGATAGACCAAAGCTGTTAGCAAATGAGGCCAGCATTTCACACTGAGTGCCAAGGACTGACACTGCTTGATTTGGGGAGCGGGGAGGTAAAGTAAGAGCTTCAGGGCTGTGCACCTTCCCAGCAGCATGTCTGGAGCACGCAACTCTGGGAGCTGGTGGCAAAGCCAGTTCAACTGGAATTGTTCTGCTAATTACATTTTAGCACCCTCACTGAAACATTTCTGCTCAACAAGATGCAACACAAACTATGAGATCAGTTTTTCCCAAAGGATTACAAGTTTTGAAACCCAGACTCGTGCATTTCAACCCTAAACTCAATCCTACTGGTTTCTTTGTCTCTCATCTTTCTCTGTGCTCTGGTATAGATCCCATCATCACACCCTCATAGATTTTACTGGACTGATTTACACAGGATCTGGAAGATAACAAACTGCTGCTATCCCAGTTTCACCAGGGAGAAGGAGAGCACAGACAAATTAATTTGGTGAGCTGCTATCACAAGCATCTATGGCACAGCCAGGGGAGGGACACCCCAAGTCAGAGGCTCAACTTAACATCTGTACTACAATTCCTCAGAGATATCAGCTGGGATTTGACCTTGTAGCTACTTGAGCAGAGATAGTGAGCTCTAACACAACCTTCAAAGAGACAATATGACATGGCTGCTTCCTATATCATGGAAAGATAACACTAACATGTTTTTAAATCATGCATTATAAAAGAAGGCAATGAGAGATTAAGGCTACTGATATTTTCCTGACAAAAATTTTCACTCTCTTCACAGCAGCTTTGTCACAGAGTTTTAGGCTCAGAGAATTACAGTTACTCTGCTTTATTCCCCCCTCCCCCTGACCCTCTCAAAAGGCAATTTCCCAGGTTATAAAGCTACTAAAATTTAAACATGCACTACCTTACTCCTGTCTTCCTGAGGGCATTAGCCCACAAAGCCCAATGGCAGGCAGTCCTCCCAGCCCTGTCCGTGGGCAGGAAAGCCTGGTCTGTGACAGCTGCAGGTGACATCCTCCAACTCTGAAGGGCACACGCCTCAGTAAGGCATCTCCACACCACAAAGCCCCCTCCTTCCCCTCCAACAGAGCAGGATGCCAACTTCTTATACCACTTTAAATAGAAGTTTACAGGCTCCGCTTCCACCAGCCACAGCCTCCCATCCTTCCTCTCTTCATTTATAACAAATGAGATACATCCCAGCCAATTAGCTAATAATTAGCTAACTTCCAGGGCTCAGAAGCTTTGAGGGCACCAGTTCTCAATCCTAAGCCTCCTCCCAGCCAGTTTCACACACGTTTCAGCACAGGATATGTGTTTGTACCTTAGGGCTCTGGGGTGATTCCTGACACAGGGACTGCGTTGTCCACAGCCCAGGGCCCACATCAGTCACTGTCCTGCCTTTATCTCTCCTTGCTGCAACAAACACCAATGCAAGGACCCAGAGTCCTTGGTCCCCTGCCAAAGTCCCTTCCTCTCTGCAAACAGCCCGGAAGAAGGTTTGTGACACCAGCCTTTGCACTGCCTTTTTTCCTTCCCTTGCGGCGCTCCCCTCTTGCCGGGTGTGAGGTTTCCCTCACCTGCTCGCTTGACATGCTGCAAGCCTTCTGTTTGCTAAGCTTAGAGATTATTCTGCCAGCCAGGAGACCCTGTGGGATTGGTGGCGAGACCCAAACTGAAAGCAAAACTCGAGACAAAGGCACAGAGAGCCTGCAAAACTGCTCAGATTAACAGCAGGCGACAAAGAGCCTTTCACAGGCAGGACGGCAGCATACGCTCTGCCCTCCCTTAGCCGTCACTGCTAAAAGAAATTGCTGATCTCAAGTGCCAAGGGAAAAAGAAAGAACTTGATCCAAAGAGAAAATCCCACCCAAACTAGCCTTCAGATGGGGCAGGAGTGGGGAGCTGGCAAAGCCAGAGCTGCTCTCTCTGGCTGCAGCCATGGGGAGAAGCTGAGCTCCTGCTTCTCATTCTCTGCCTGCCCCAGGAATGCTCATTTTTATTTCCCCCACTGGAGCAACAAGTGGACCCAACCTGACTTATATGAATTGCTTATGAAAGAAAAAGCATTTCCTATCATATTTTCCTCCAGCACTTGGGTGGGAACAGCAGCAAAGACCTCAGGCTGATGTTCCTTTGGCAGCCACAGGCACCCGGGGAGTTGGTGGGAGCTCAGCCCAGCACTTGCTCGGGGTGGGATGGAAAATTCACTGTGGATGTCAGACAGCAAGATGTGATGCCTCGAGTTAAAAGCAGAAGCATTTTAGTAAGAAATGTGCCTCTGAGTCACGATGCTCCAGGGACCAGTGGTGTACTGTCTTACCCATCCGCCCCACTCAGGGACTTTTTTAAGGTCAGGATCTGGGCTTAAAATTGCTCAGCTGTGAACAGAATAAACACTTGGTCATGTTTGCTCACTCGAGCTAAAGGTGAGTCACCTGTAATAACTTTCAGAGGGAAAATTATATGAGTAATACTTTGAGAACAAGGCATGAAAAATACCGAGAGGGAGCCTTGTGATGTATTTAATAATCACGACCCCTTGCTGAATCATGATCCTCTCAAAGAACCGTTCCCTTGCGCTCAGCATCATTTGATTGCGCGGCTCTGGAGCGTGCTAACCCTAAAACATTCTGCAAATACATTTGTGTCGCTCAGCTCTATCTGTGTTTAGAGAGTGCCTTGGAGAACACATTAAACACTTCAGCTGCTAAAGCGAGTGTCAGCACCGTCCCAAGAGCCTCTGAAGTAAATGATGTCGTTAAGCACATTGTGGGAATAGTCATATTAATCTCCCGTCTCTGTGCAAACCTGCCTTTACACCAGAGCCACAGGGGTCAAAGTGGGGATGTTGGCACATTTTCAGCAGCTCCCAGCTGCTGGTACCAGCCGTGGGACAAGCTGCGAGGCCTGACCCTGCTGCTGGCTCCTGTGGAGCTGAAAATGGAGGAGCAGGTGAGAGATTCCGGCCAGAGCTCCCCACAGCCAGCACTTGCCTCACCTCCTGCCAGCATCTCCTCAGCCCTGCCACCTCCTGCCACACACTGTGCAGCCAGCCCAGCACAGCGAAGGCAGCGGGGCACATCAGCCTGAGGGATGAGCATCCACTCTCCAAGAAAAACTCAGGTTGGAGCCACAGAAGTGCCTACTGCTGGATTATCCCCCTGAGGCTTCATAGTGAGGGGGAGCACTTGAAAAACCTGAGGTTTTTTTAAGGAAAAGATCCTCAAAAAGCTGTTTTTCTGCAGGGAAAGTGCGAAGGATGTTGCACAAGGGTCAGAGGACCCATGACTACTCCAGGCAGGTGTCTGTGTCTCCAGGGTGAGGTGTGCCCCAACGGGAATACTCAGGAAAGAAAGAATGGATGGCACACAGCATCAGCTCGGCAGGTGCCCAGGCAGAACAGGCCCTTGCTTAGAGCCCAGCTCAGGTCACAGGCAGCATCTCCCTGCACAGCACCAGCACCACCCACCTGCTCCCCTCTGCAGCTCTGCCTGTGCCTCCCTGTCACCCAAATTTACCAGCCCATGTTGGCTGTTGCTGTCTTTCCAAGCACCCAGGCATTACCAAGGCATGACCCTGCCAGATGAGCTCTGCACTGTTGGAGTGGCACCATGCCCAGCGCTGTGCCCGCAGCTCAGGGTTGTGGCCACACTGCACAACTCTCCAGGGGCTCATCTCACCCCTGGAGGACACATCCCAGTGCTAACCACTGGTTTGACACGGCATGAGCCCAGCGAGGCAATGCTATGGCTGAGGAGGAGCAAAAGAGGTTTCCATGGCTATTGTATCCCATCAGCTCTTCTAACCTCCTCAAATATAACTGTTCCTTAGAAGGTTTGCTGTTATTATTAATGTACATAAACCACATCCCTCTGTGCCTTTCCTTGTTCCAGACATCAGCTTGTGTCTTGTGCATTCTGTGCACAGGTATGGAGGGATGTGCAGTATCTCCAACAGGAACTCTGGGACCTTCGATAAGGACAGTGAGGTCCTGGTTTCCTTGGCCACCGTCCTGAGGTTAATGCATGTGCAGGACAAACTGTTGATAATCCCTGAGGATGACACTTTGGAAATGAAGGCATTCACTCCTGGATGGACAAATAGATAACCTCGAGAGGGAGAAGAGCTCTGCAACATCTCTGAGACCAAAACAGGGACTTGGAGCTCTGAGCAGACTGAGGGCAGGTGGAGCCCTTTGCCTTGGTGAGAAGCCTGGCCACTGAGCTGGCTGCTGCAAACCCAGGGGTCCTGGCTGCTCCTCCCGTGCAGCTCTCATGGTGTGCCATGGTCTGCTCGTGAAAGCTGGCCAAGTCCCTGGGGAAGCTCAGGCTTTGTGCACCAAGCCTTGAGCCTGCTGGCACGTTTTAAGTTTGGATTTACAGCACATTAAAGCACTGGGGGAGGCTTAGGGAAGGCTGAGCCGTGGGTGCACTTGAAGCAGGGCATCCCTCCAGCCCCACGGGCAGAGCTGCAGGTGCCTCAGCCTCAGAGCACAGAGATGTAGGTGTGGGCTGTGCCTGGCAGAGCCCAGAGATGTAGGTGTGGGCTGTGCCTGGCAGAGCCCATGCTCTGCCCCAAGCCATCAGTTTTCGTGTGCTGCCCTTGCTATGTGCTCCGGGACGTGCTGCTCGCGCTGCCGGGCAGCAGGATCCTGACACGGCTCTAATGTAATTTTGCATGTGTTAATTTCATTTCTTGGCTTTGCTCAGGATCAGCTATTATTCTGCTGAGATCGTAACCAGGAACGGGTGAAGCTGGTTCAGAGAAAACAGCCCAGCCCATGCCTTTCATTTCCCCTCTCCTCCCAACTGCTGTGACCTTTGCCCATTATTAGAACCAAAATTGAAATAAGCCTTTTCTTTCTGAGTCTCTGAAATACTCAGCTCTGAGTCAAATTCATGGAACAAGGGAACTGATTCAGACAGCCACAAGCTATTGTTTCAGTTCCACCTTAAAGCAGTTCCAGCTCTGTCAGCTCTTTTCTTTCCGCCTTTTAAAATCCCAGCTGGGAACAGCCCAGTAAGAGGCCGGTTGCCACTGGGGATGGAGGCACTGGGCTGCTCACAGCTCTTGCCACAGCCCCCACATCCCTAGAGAGCACCATGGCAAGCAGCAACACACAACTCCCACACTGTCCTGCCCAGGCAGGGGCTCCCTGTCACTCAGGGGACAGATCCATTGTCATCTTGCTGAGAAACCAGTACCATGACATGGCAAATACTGAGTGGGTAGTTCCTGAAGCATGAGCTGGTTCTTTGGAGGGCCTTGATTTTACTAGATTCCAATAAAAGCCAGCAGTGGTACTGTATCCCTTGGAGAAGTGAAGAAGCCCCACTTGAAGTACTGCTCTGTACAGTCCCACACAGCACAGCCACCCTTAGCCACCACTATGACAAACCCTGCTGGGATACCCATGCAGCCTGCAGAGTTCCTGAAGGAGGGCCTCCTGCCCTGGTGTAAGCATTTCTTCCAATTTTACCCTGTTTCTGAACCACAGGTTTGTGCTGGTACAGACCTCAGTGTAGCTACACCCATGCTCAGTTCTCTGGAGTAGGTAAGCCAAGCCCCTAGGAAAAAGCCTATTATGGGATTCTCTGAGTCACCCTGTGCCTTCTCCAGCTGTACTTAAACCTGATACTGATCCATACTGTTGTTGAAAGCAGAAATTAAGCAGACGGACAAGTAGCTGGGAAGGCACTTTAAAGACTTTTTCATCAAAGGTGATTTCAAAATATTTTCCAACTCGGCATCCTTTAGCATAAATACACCACCCAGCTTCCCAGAGGCCTTTGGGGTAAGAAGATCAGTGTGGTAAGGAAGCCTCTTCTCTGCCAAAGTCTGATATTTGAGGAGCTCCGACTTGCAAAATAACACAGGCACCTGTTGTTTGTTTTGGCAATTCTGGAATCACAGTGTTCCCATAAACTGCACACACATGCACAGGTTCTGGGAGAGCCCTTGCTCTCAGTGCTGGAAGAGATAGTGTTATTTAAATAAATAATTCCTCAGGGTTTCTGAGTGGTTTAGCAAAGACCGCGTGGAAAAATTACTGTGCAGTTCTCAAATAGTTGAGTTTCAGGCCCAAAGGCCAAGAAAAGTGTCTGTTCTTGCTTTATTGCAATGGAAGTGTGCCAGCTATGACCACAGCTGAACACAGCTGCTGGTAACAGAAGTGCTTCTTGACAAGGAGAGGTGGGATTTGCTTTTGGAGCACCTTTGCCACCCAGTCCAGTGGGAATCTCACCAGTAATGTGGGGCCTACTCATCCCTCAGGTGTTTTATGGCTGTTTCCACATAGGATGGGATTCATCTTCGTGGCTGTGATGGGCTCAAGTTAGAATGATGACCCAGATTTGGCCCTTCAAGAGTGAATTCAGAAAGCTGAGAGGTCCTGCTCAGCTCTGACAATGCTGTTGGAGAGCTGGCAGGTACAAGGGAGGCAGAGCAGCCTGCAAAGCTGATCAGAACACCCTTGTACAAACCAAGCTCATGCTGATGCTGGAGCACAGGCACAGGATTCCTCCTCTTCTCAGCATCTCCCATGGGCCACTGCCTGCAGTCAGTAAGAGATGCACCCGCAAAACCTGCTGGCAAAACAGGCAAAATGCAGATACAAACCAGGATTTAAAAGCACCAAGAGCTAGTGCTGGTACACAGGTGTGCAGGCTTGAAGATGTGTTGGTGCAGGACCCCAGAGCAGGGATAGGCAGAGGGACTCTCAGCACCACACGAGGGAGGATGCGACAATGTTTGAAATGAGGCTTTTTATCCTTTTCCAGAAAAAAAAAAGCAAACCCATGTATGCTAACTGCAGAGCTGTGCTTGAAATAACAACCTATTACTTTAACACCCAGCTTCTTGCCTGAAACATGTTTGTTTTGTACAGTGTTTATGCAGAAAATTTTTTCAGACACCCAAGACAGTTGTGATTACTCACCTTAATGTTCAGCATTTATCCACATCTATCTCATGGTAGTTAACATACGCAAGCCATCCAGGCTTAGCAAATCTTTGCCCTTTTCTACGTTATTGATCTGACATTTCCTCTGGAGTATTTCAACTGAGAATTAAATTAACGCCGTATCTATGGACATTACCTAGTTAAAGCAGACCAGCTGCACACACTGGCACACCCTTTGTTCAGTCAATCATCATCTTCCTTTTATTAATTCATGAAACCTTGTTGTTATTTCTTAAAAGTGGAGGATGCCATTAGCAATGCTAATGAAAACTACCAGACTCATTATGCCCGGTGCTCTCCAGACGCCCAAAAGAGCTCTCTCCATCCTACTGAGGCCTCGCTCTGCGATTCCCAGGCAGTAGGAACGTGTTGTTTGCTTTTCCTCACACATGTTCTTGGGAGAAGGTCTGCCTGCCCATGAACTGTGTCGTGGCCAGCCAAACCAGCTCCCTGCTCAATCTGAGGCATCTCCAAGAGGCCTCTGGGATGGTCCCACATCAGTGCTGGCACCAAGGAAAAGTCAGCACGGGTGTGAAAGGCATCATTCCAGTCCATTCCCTTCTTCCCACGTTCTCTTTTGAAGCTCAAACTATCAGGTTATTTCCACAGTTAAATATTCATTTTCCCTTTTGCTTTTATGTCACGGAAACACCATTGAAAGATCAGCAGGAAAAACAAATTACTTGGAAAAGACTGTTTGGCCTGAGGAAGAGGTGTCCTCAGCATAGACTCAACTGCCTTCCTGGATTTACAGGGCTTTCTTTGGTATTTAATAAAGATTGCTGTTCTGACAATAAAGAGAAACATCTGCTGCCTTGTGTCTGGCCGGCTTTAACAGCCTTTATTTTTCCTTCTTAAGAGAACAGTTTGGATTGATTAAGACTCAAGCAAAGCATTTTATACTTTGATACATCCCCAGATTGTTGAAATCTTACCTGAAATCTTACAAAAAAAAAACTTACCAAAAAAAAACCAGTGCACTAAATGAAAGTCTGGAGGACATGTGAAGATCCAGAGACTTCAAAGAAGCACTTTCAAGGCTGAAGACTGGATCTGAAGACTTTTATATTGCTCCAGCCACAAAGGAGGCCTTCAGCTGAGTTCTGGGCACCATGTTCTGCTCAGGTTGGGGCTTTACCTGCACAAAGCTCTGCTGCAGCTCAGGGGGGTCCCAGTTTGTCATGAAGACTAAACTGGGTCTGATCCCCAGGCTTTGACTCTGTCTGACCTTCTACCCAGTTGGAGAGCAAAGCATTCAAAAGTTTCATGTTGCTGAATTACATAGAGATGTCATGGGAGAATCTGAGGATGCTCAAACACCTGCAGAACTGCATCTTCAGATTGGAACAAGACAAATTTTCAGTTTGAAGGGTAATAGTAAACATATAATAAAACAAATCTGAGGTGGTGCTTTTTATCACATATGAAGCTCTGAACAGGAATCAGCACAGATTTGTTGTCTCCAAGCATAGAATACCCGTAGATAAATAGAAATACTTATGCTTCACATATTGCCCTGGGTTATTCCTCCATGGAATACCTTAAAAAGAGGTTTTTGCTGTCAGATTTTACTTGCTTCTTTTAAACTCTTTCACTTTTCATTTGCAAAAAGGAAAGCTGCCAGAGAAGATGATAAATGTTAATGTTGGTAAATGCACTGGGAGCATTCAGGCAGATGATGGCTCTGTAAAAGCATTTCAGAGGAGAGGAGATCAGGCTTAGGGCTGGTTTGATGCTGGGACATGCTCCAGGTTGCTGCTCTGCACCCCATCATGAGACAGAGTAAGAGGTTAAGCATATGCAGCCTCTCAGCTACAGTGAGAGACCACCCTCATGTTAAAAACTCATCACTTGAACAGTCCTGCTCAGCAAAAAAAGTCTCCATATCAGAGATAGGGCAATGATGTGATAGGCTTCCTGGCACAGCTTAGCTGATGGAGTTAAGCAATAATGGGCCTTGCTTCTGTTATCAAATATAAAAAAAAATCCTCGCTTCTGTGTACCCAAAGATTCCAGGTGTGTCAAAGCATGGGGCTTATTATGTACTGTGGGCAGCACATGGCCACTGGGGATTGGGCAGGGACTACTTCACCTCCCCTGGACCACAGGCACCAGCCAGGGACCACCCTCGCTCAGATCCTCTGTATTTTGTTTCCTCTAAGGACTCTCCCTGTGTTAGCAGGAACATTTAACTCACTCTCTTCTCCTGTAGTTTAATTGCTGAAATTATATTACAGAACTGGAGAAGGACACAGACCGTATAAACCAAACCCCTGGAAACATCCCAACACCCAACCACGCTCCTCTTCTGTTTGTAAAGAAGAAATCACATCAGGTCAGCTTCTGCACAGCCAGTTTATTTAGCCAAGACAAGAGAGTTGTTGGAGCAAATAATTGAGGAATAATATGATAAAACACAGTATTAGCAATAACTGCCTTTACTGATGGGCCTCTGAATGAGACGTGCTCAGTGTGCTGCACGTGCCCCACGTGCTGTCATTTCCTTGCTCTGAACAGATTTGCTGAAGATTTGAGCCCTAATCTGTGCACTGTAACATTATCTCAGCATTTGTATTTATGTGCTGATTTTCTGTGGTTAGATGTGGGCTTTGGCTCCCGCAGGGCTCCCTAACACTCTGATCCTGTCTGTTCCAAATAACTGCATGCTAGTTTTTACACGGAGAGAAGGTCTGTTCTGTTTGGCATTTTTAAAAATAGTTTTTAAAAAAAAAAAGCAACAGATTTTTGGTGTCTGACCCTGATGCTCGCTCTGGATTTCAGAACTGCAGAAGCATTCACTGCCTTTGCCAAAGGGCCTCATCCAGGTACCCAAAACAAATGACCAGAGCACAGAGCAGATCCTCAGCTGGTGTAAAATCAGTGAGAACCCACAGCACTATTCACACTCCATCCCAAGGCAGGATCTCTCTGAGTCACTGTCCACTGAAAATGCAAGAAGCCAAGTGTAGAACATAAATTGTTACCAAATAATGTTATTTTTTTAATGTGCTCAAAATGAAACAGTCCCTGTCAGGCGCATTGTCCTGAACGGGAAGAGCACCTGCCACTCCTATGGTCACAGTCTCCCTTTTTCTTTATCTTGGGCTTCTGACTCCTTAATCTGTTGTGGAATGTCATTTAATTAAGCATTTTCAGAGTTCACTCTAGGCCGTGGGATTATGCTGTAAGCAGGCAACGCTGGCCTGAAGTTGCGATAATTAAGGCCACGAAGGACAGCTTGGCACATTGTCTAATCAGAGAGCCAACACAAATATGCCAGGACTGGTTCTAAATATTTCCGTGGTAGAAGCATTCAGACTTACTAGACAGGCTTCCCCTAATCAAAACGGAATAGAGAAATATGAAAAAAAAAAAGTGCATTTTCCAGTTAAATTAAATTAAAAGGAAATAAAAGAAAAATGTTAGAAACATTCTTGACAGAAGAGTGCCTGAAAAGGTTTAATTCCAACCTTACTAGGTCTATGATTTTATGAATAAAGGATTAACGAGCACTAGAGAGCTGGCCAGTGTATGGCCCTGCTGCCTTCTGCACCCCAGCTCCGAGACAGACCCCAACCGCTGGATTTGTGAGCTGCCCTGGAAGGTCAAACCCACTCACTAACGGAAATTGGGCTGCCATGGGTCCAGCAGTGGAGCTGCCAGCGTGGTCTCAGTGCCAGCTGTGCCCCAGGTCCCCAGACAGAGCAGAGCAAGGCCAGGGCTGCAGCTGCTGAGTGTTGGCACCTCCCCATACAGGGTGTCCCAGCAAGGGGGCAGCTGGGTCCCTAGAGAAGCCATCAGCAGCCTGGGGGAAGGAGAAGGATGAGTCAACCCCCCAGGCCCAGTTCACTCACCTGGCATCTCTGTGCAACCACTCACTGCCCAGCAGTGGCTCTGGAAGGCCCAAGAGTATACATGGCTCACATGAAGGAAAGCAACCACCTCCTCCTATACTGAAGGTGCAGAGGTATTTCTTGTACTCCTGCCTTCATTTCTTACCTTCAGCTCCAGCTAAGTTGTCCAGATTGCTTCCTGGGCATCGCCTCTCCTCCTGTCTCCATTCTCTCCCTCCCACCCCACTTCTGTGCTCCACACCATCAATAAATTGTGCAGATTCAGACAAACGCCTGTGGAAAAAGACAGAAGCCCTCAGCACAAAAACACTGCCTACCTGACAAGTTTCCATGCTCGTGAGACCCAGTGGCACTCACCACCCAGTGCTGACACCCATCCCCTCCCAGCCTGGAGTTCACACACAGGCAACACCTTCAGGCATTTTCCCCTGTTCCCCGCTCCTCTCACAAGATAGGAATTTACACATCATGATGTTTCTCTTACTGATAATCCTGTCTGCTTTCCAAGTTTGCTTGGGCTTCTTATATGCTGGCAGAGGTTTATTTTATCCTTCAACAGGCTCAAACACAGCAGAGGGGTACACAAACAGCTCAGCTACCTGCTGAAAAGTCTGTATTATGGTTGTACTATGAATGCTCACAGAAGTTTCTTTGAAAATTAACAAGTGTGACAGACAGTTTTGGATTTAAGGGCTTCTATTGTTTCCAGTATTGCCAGACACGGAAAGTTCATATAATACAACAACAAACTTCAGGGCATTACATAAGAAAAGGGGGAAAGATGCATTCAATTTATCCAATGTGAATACGGAAGAAAGATGAGAAGGCTGGATTAAAAATAAAAAAGTAGAAAAGAGCTGTATAATCTAAGCATAACTTCAAGTAATAGTCTCTCCTGGCTACTAAACTCAATTTTACAGGACAGGGAGACACCTATGTGCCCAGCACCAAGCACAAGCAGGGCTTTGGTGTCTGTGATCCAGTGCACCAGTGATCTCACAGCTGCCATTCGCACAAAGACTTGCAGGAGCCAGGTCATTCTCTTCCTTTCATGTGCACCTGAGCAAAATGCAAAACAGACTCAAAACAAGCACTTTTCTCCCTCTCTCTGCCAGGCAGGCCCCAGAGCTGACAGGCAGGGCTGCGTGCACGGCGTTGCTTCCCCTGTGCCTCCTCATTAGAAGCGTCTCCCGAAACACGCTGGGTGTCATTTCCATTTAGCGTCAGGTGACAGGCATTTTCTTCTGTAACATTCACTTTAACAGTGGTATTATTACTTTTACTTGAGTGCTTTGATTTAAGCCACAGGAGATGTCACAAATTAGTGTTTACAAAACTTAACACGAGGGGGCTGTCAGTACTTGCTTGAAGACAAGGATTTAGATGGTTGAGACCCCATTGAGGAGGTAGCAGACTAATTGCAGGAGCCAGAGTACAGAAGGATTCTAGACCTAAGTGTCACCTCAAGCAGAAGTGAAATTAATGATGATCAGAGTGTAGCTCAGTGAAATGAGGCACCTCCCCCCGCACACCCTTTTTGTTTGTTGTTGTGTTGCTTTGTTTTTTACACAGTGCAAAGAGGAATCAAAAGAACAGTGACAGAGTCCAGCTCTCCTTGGTAACTGCTCTGTCTGCTGACAGCATCCTGACACTGCCCATTAGATACATGAGCACACTTCAACAGTAAGCATCTCTCTCACCTTACTCATAAACCAGCACTAGAGTTATGTGCTGCAAGAGAACAGATTCCAAGAAGGCTTGAATAAATAAATTGCCTGGTGATTCAAGCAGCATATACAAATTCTTCTATGATCCAAGAATTCAGTTATACTCTGTTAGATGCGAGATTTTGTTTTCCAACAGTGAGCTATCCAAGTGGAAGGAATCTATTTTGCATTGGGGAAAGTCTGAAAAATACGTGTAATTGCTCTGACTAATAAACAGTCAGGAGAAATGCAAATTGTAAAAGTGTGATATTTAAAATCCTTCAAGTAGAAGTGTAGAAGACATCAGTGTGCAGAGGAATGCAGAGTATCCCTTAGAAACACTCCTAACAGGCCCCTCAGCAAAGCAAGGTATTCCCATGTTCACTGTTAATGAGCAAAAACATGCCACTAAACACACACCAGCATTAATGAGAAGTTTGATACAAGTGCAGCTCCCTTTGTGAGATGAACATACCACCTCAGAGCCACAGAAGTGGCCAAAGGTCCCATCAGACATCTCCTCTCCAGCCTTTCATCACAATTCATTGCACTGCTCACTGCAAATCACAAGCTACAAAATTGCATTATCAGTACAGCTCTTTTTAATCAGTTCAAGGTACTGATGTTTAAATATCTCCTGCACTGAAAAGCAATTCCTGTTTAAACCAATTTTTTTTTAAGAAATCATTATAACATTCTCATAATTGCTTATCTCTCAGAAGATAACACAGACACAGCTGCTGTTTCAAAGGCCATTTTATACAGGGAGCTCAGTCACATCTAAAATACAGCAGAGATTCTCTCTAATTCAGGAATCTATTTATTGCTGACTGCATTGTGTGACAGTGCCATAGCCTTAGTTATACTCACACCAGAGGTGTTTATACACTGAGATTTGCCCAAGGACTTCTTCCTCTGCTGGGCCCCCATTCAGCAAAACATTTCAAGAGATGCTAGAGATCACACTCAAGTGATTTACTGAGCATCTCTACACTGGCTTTAGGGAGCTGTTTTCCTCTACATGCTCCTCCCCTTACTTCACCCAGCCAGCCAGGCAGAGCACCTCGTGGTGCCCCAGCAGCCACCTCTGCTCAGCGTGGGTGGGTGGGTTCAAACCTCAGCATCACCCCCACGCTCACCCTTGGAGCCCCAGGCCTGCCTCTCTAATAGAAAACCTCAGGAAAATATCTGTGTGGTAGATAAGGTCACATAAGGCTTCTGGGGTCAACAGCCATCTCTGTTTATCTGGAATTTGAAGAGGAAATATGATCTTGCCTTGAAATTGAATATCTCCCTTGTCCGCAGGTAAGCGAGCGCTTCCTCCTGCCTTTAAAATGGAATGCTGCCTCCCCCCCCAGCACAGCCACAGCAGCAGGGCTGTTTCTCTGGGGGTGCTCAAGTACCAGTGGCCAGGACCAGGCCAGCACCCACAGACAGATACACCAACTCTTATTATCAGCAGGGTATCAGCTCCCACAGGGGTCCCCAAGAACATCCCTCTCATATTGCTATCCCCCTTTTTATCTAGTTGTCTCACCCTGTCCCACCTCTCAGCCCAGCAGGGAGGGGATGATCTCCCAGGATACTGCACCCCTGCATGCAGCAGTATCCCCAGAGGAGGTCCCCACAGCATATTCCCTCCACAGGGAGCAGGTGAGTCCCATATCAGCACCCTTTGATGCAGCATCTGCTCTAGTGAATACAATCAGAGGCTCTGGGAGACTGGAATTCACATTTCAATCAGTGATCAGAGAACCCAGGAGACTTCCAGAAGCCAAGATTTCCCACCACCTCACAAGTAATGCATTGCCCTTCAGCTGATGTGACCTGAGATACGGATCTCCAGCTCCACAGTACACATTCCCCAAGGCAGGGACCCCATGACCAAACCCTTCCTCCCCCATCCTCTCCTACAGGCAGGAACAGAGATAAACACAGTGCCCAAGCACCAGGTCTGGGGAGTCCCAAAACATGAAGGACCATCAAGATCTTCCATCTTCCATGTAGTACTGGCCATAGGGCTTCCAAAAATTAATGACAATGGAAAATCAGAGACATTTCTTAGGGAAAATATACATTTTACTATTTGACATTACTATTGCTAGTACTGAAGAAGCCACTGGTGTTTATGTTGTGCCAACAGTTAATAATCTTTACTTTTTAAAATGTACATCTTTTTTCCTCTGACAGAAAACTATGCCAACAAATTAGTCAAGCTAATCAGTGCCCTGACTCAGTACCTAACATCTAAGAACAGGAGGAAGAGATGAGATAAAATACATGGGTGATACAGGTTCTAGAAAACTACAGATAAAAATACCCTGGAAACTAGGTTAAATTACCAGGAAGATAAAGCACATTAGAAAACAGGAGGATATGAATCAATAATTTACATTTCAGAACAGTTACTCAGACATTTACAAGAGCTTTCAAACACCTGTGTCCCTCATCCCTCTCTAATCTTGACCCTGACAATGATCCCCACCAATTTCTTCAGAACTGAAGAAATTTTTACAACCTCTTGCAATTTTGCTAGATGGGAACATGGCAAGTGAATGAAGAGAGAAAATATTGGGGACATAGGAGGGGATCCAGGATCTCACTTGATTGCAATTTTTGCCACCAACACAGTGCAGTGATTTCCCACCACTTATAATTTAAAGAAACTAATGCAGTTCTGCTGCTAAACATTGTGTTTAAGGACACAAAGGCTCCCTGATGCTGTTTTGCAGCTCAGAAATGTCAGCTTTCTTCCCTACACTGCAAAAGCTCTACTGTTAATTTTGACATCTGGTTTTTAGTGAGATGCATTTCTTGCAGAGCAAATGCACACTGACAAATCCAGGGCCCTCTGTGTATTTTAGTAAATTGCAATCCATTATGAATATATATCTTGCTATAATGAAATGTTAGCTTTGCAGTTGCAATGCAAGCTGTCCAAGTATCTGGTGGGAACATTTAATAACAATAATATTTTGCTACCTCATTTAAGCATTCCTAATACACTTGCCTGGGTGAGTTTTTCCCCCGATATATTAACAGCTTAATAGCACACAGGTGAAAGCAACGAGGTGATATTGAGATAAAAAACTGCCCTGGCAGCTTAGAGCCTCTCTGCAGAGGAAGCAGAACATTGACATGTCTGCAGCAGTTCCCACTGGGATCTTGCTGACAGCAAACATCATGGATCAAGACAGTCCTGCAACGATGCACAGCTCAATTACTGCACACTGCTCGCCCTGAGTGTGGTTTGAGGGCCTGGCCACGTGTCCCAGGGAGCTGGGGGCTGTGATGGGTGCACTGAGCATGTCCCCCACGGGGAAGGGAGCAAGGCTGGTGAAAAGCACTTCCTGCACCTGTTTTCCAGCTCTGCAAAGAAAGAGTCCTTGTTCTTTTTAGATGAGAAGCTATTTCTTTTTCTCCAGTTAGCCCAAAGGATTCTGAACACAGAATTAGCAGATCCTGATGCGAAGAATCACATCTGTCTCAGAGGGGGCTGACTGACAGGGATGACAGGGAAGCACTGCACACCCACGGCAGCGCTGGCAAGCCTGGGTGCTCGCTGGGCCTTGGGACTGTGCCTTCAAATGCTGCTTCTAGGCACTCCTGCACCAGCACTGACACACTGCCTGCAGGCTGCTTTTAGGCCTGACCTACACAGAAATCCATGTGCATCAGCTGGCTCAGTTTGACCCGGCCCTGGATACGCACCCCAGTAAATCACCTCCTGCCAACGGGACAGTCTTCCCAAAGCCTCCCCGTCACCCTGGTGGCACACCGGCTCCCCCATTCCAGAGGGGCTGGCTGTGTCCTGCTGACCCAGACGGATCTCTGGTGACAGGAATGGCCAGCAGTGCTTTGTCTCAGCAGAGCACGTTGCTGGAGCACAGGTCTGCAGCAAGCAGTGAGCCAGCACAGCCGGAGGCAGCCGCGCAGGCAGCGCTCCCAGGCACAGGGTGCCCAAAATCCCAGGTGAGCACCCTGACCCCAGGCTCTGCCAGAGCATGCAGGAGCCGGTCAGGAGCATGAGGTTGTGCTTGTGCGCTTCAGACCCAGAGGAGAGATGACAAAACCCAGCACTGAGACTGATACACAAAGCCAGGTACTTCAAACCCCACTGCCAGGCAATGCTGCTCCCAGATCTGTGCACTCACACCAGCCCAGAGCCAGGGAGAGAACAGACCCAGGCAGTGCCCTGGAAAGCCCAGCTCATCAGCTGCTCCATGTCAGAAGCTTTCTCAGCAGAGCAAAAAGCAATCACACCCTCACAGCAGAGCCAGCTCGCAGCAGCAGGCTGGGGACATGGCCATCCCCTCGACCTGGCATCATGTTCTTCTGCTGTATGGCAAAATTAGTTCATTTAGCCCAAAACTTCAGGAGTATCTGACTACCTGATACCTGGATTCTGCCACAAAAAGATTAAAAAGGAGGTAGCAGCTGAGTAAATTAAAAAAAAATAGAAAGGAGGAAAAAAATTAAAAAGGAGACAGCAGTTGAGTAAATCATGGCAAGTTATGACAAAAAAAAAATACAATGAGGCCTAGACACCAGAAAAACAGACAAAAGAGATATTTAGACAGAAGCATAATTTGTAAACTCATTAATTTTGCAAGAATTGCTCTCTATTTTAAATTATATAAAATAAAAATAAGCTATAGCATCCAGAAAGAAAACCTCAAGAAGTCATTAAAACTTTTGATGCTGTTTATAATAAAGAAAAATGCATATAGGTTGCAGGGAGAAGGCTACTCAGCAGCAACTACAATTCCCAGGGATTTATGAGCAGCCTTGGTGTGGGGAGAGAGGGGTTTTCCTGAAGCTGTGCATGCAGACTGGATACAGCAGCCATGCAGAGCTTCACTCAGCACACAAATAGACAATAAATAGAATCACAGGATCTTATTTCTTCTAAATTGCTCACCATGTCTTGCTCTAGCACATAAAATTTGGAATGCTATCCAACATATAGCAAGACTCCAGACGTTTAAATCTAGAAGGAATTAGGACCTGGGTTTTTTCGTCTCAAACCAGTACCTCATCCAGCTACTGGAAAGTCCTGATGCCAATTAAATAATAGTTTGCACCAGCTGCTATCACTGTCAAATTTATTATTATACTACTTGGTTGTATTTTGATTTAAAGGGCTACTTCATAGGAGGGAAGCAAAGTTCACAGTGGAAAGACTTAACTGACATCAGCGATCTGGATCAGGCCCCCAGTGAGTGGAAGAGAATTAATATTAATTCCTAACTTTCCTACTTGAGCATGATGTGCCCCCAGGCTGGCTGCTTGTCTTAGCAGAATCACTATCTCCTGTTTAGGCATGACAATATTTGTCAAGTGCAATGCTCATTAGTCTGCTGTGTGGTGAGGCCAGCAGTGTATAAACACTCAGAAAGATCAGGTGGGGACTAAAGGTCTGTGCTTTGTGGTCAATTATAGCCATCAACATTAATGATGTCACCATGGAGAGCTACACAGGGAGGAGAGAGAGAAGTGCTTTTCCAAGGTTAGTCTTGACAACATACCTTGGCTACAAGGAGCTGGCAATGAAAAATGTAGTGTGCACCTCCAGCCCCTGCCTAACCCTCTCAGTGATTTATTTCAAGAATAGTCTAGTGGCTTCTTTTTTTAATACCTGAATAAAAGACAAGCTTTCTAACCTGAAGTGCATTCTCTTGTATTCTTCAGAATTCACACTGTTGATGATACTTCAACCTGATGTCTAATCAAAGAAAGAAAAGGCAGCACAGGAGCTGAAGAAAGGCATAGACAAAAAACTTTGTTTTGAACTCTACACTTCCCTCCCCAAACCCTGGGATTTCCCAATAAAGCAGACATTCTGATTCTATTTGCTTGGAGAGAGTTCTTGTCCCAGTTCCTAAGCAAGCTGGCAAAAAACTACAGGGTTTATTCTTCCCCTGCTCTTGAAAAATTATACTTTTCAAAAAAACAATTAATTATTATTAAAATGAGGCTATAGGTTTGCAATCTCTTAAAAAGAAAAGGATAAAAAAAATCACCCTAAGTCTTACAAAAGCAGAAAGACATGGCAATAATTAAAATTATTCACAAAAGGAAAAAACCAGCACTGTTCCAAAACTAATGATATGGATATTCATCTTCAACTGGTAACATCCCACTTACTACCAAAGGAGAAGGACCACTCATCAGCCCTCTGCTGCCAGCCCTTTGCAGGGCAGTGCTTCAGTGAGAGCATCATCAATGAAAGCAGAAATAGCATGAGCTTTTGAATTCTTACACATTTCCCCAAGCCCACTGGAGCACTATAAATACAAACGAGCATGAGACAGCAATAGCAGGTCCTGAAACCCCAGTGAAATCTGGCATATGCAAAACTGTCTTGATGAAACCTCTCCATAGAGCACCAGGTAAGCATGGGTATACCAAACTGAAAAAATGAACCCAAAAATTCATCTGGCCCTTCACTAAGCAGGAAATTACTTAAGCTCAGTTTTAAGTAGGACTTAAAACCAAGTATTTAGGTTTAGGACAGGCTGAATGCCTTGCTGAAGGAGGAGTGCTTTGATCAGAGTCATCATTTGTTTAACCTATGACCATTCATTTCAGTTTAATTGGCATCCATCATCCTCACCAATGCAGTGTAACAAAGCACTAATATGGGGGCCCTGCCCATATTCCACTCATTTAATTGCATTTGTCAGCCTAAACAGAACCCTCCACACAAGGTTATTTATGTACTTGTCCATGGAGCAGCCTGCACAGCAAACTAGCATTCAATATTTGATGCATTCTCTAAAAAAGAAAACCACTTTTTCTGTGAGGTGTAGCTCAGTCAGTAATTCAAACTCTCAGCATCCATGAAATCCTGCAATCCATTTATGCCTGCTTTGTAGAGCTGACGTTTGCTTGGTGGTCTAAAGCCTTTTATTTTACTCCTTTCCTTTCCAGCATGTGTTCTTGTACTTACCAGGGCACTTACAGTATTATTTAGGTTGCTGCCTGCGATATTTTCAAGCTACTAGAAGACAGTTTCTTAGACATTTTCATAATGTTTTGA
Organism: Climacteris rufus; assembly: GCA_013398175.1. Taxonomy (NCBI): domain Eukaryota; kingdom Metazoa; phylum Chordata; class Aves; order Passeriformes; family Climacteridae; genus Climacteris; species Climacteris rufus. The sequence goes on along the minus strand of VZRZ01004378.1, from coordinate 34,435 downwards.
AATGCTGATGAGGATTTAGCATTAAAATTAATGGCAGCCAGCCGTGGTCTTTCAGATGTGAAAGACTGTACAGTATTTTCTGGGAAAAAAGGGGGAGCAGTGGGGAGAAGAATGGAGATATAAATAGCCAGTCTTGCTTTTCTCTAGGCAGGATCCTTTTAATCATGTAAAATAGATTTTAAAGATTAAAGACTCTAGGCTCCTTTCTGCCTTTGCTCATGTCTCGTATCACCAATTTTTTGTATGTAATTTGAATGAAAAAGGACACACATGGTGTTTTCATTTGCACTACCCCAAACTGGAATTTACCCTTGAAGAACATAGCCCCTACCTCCTTTGCAGCAAGGAGAAAGCCACCATACCTGCTTGGAACAACACAAAACAGGAGAAAAAACCCAGTTCCAAACCATTACCTACTTCTTGGACCTGGAACTTCAGTTTTCTGAGATTCAATTTGGAGTCATGTGTTATAAGCTGAAAAGGAGACAGAAGAAATACTGGTCCAGCAGCTCTGTCTGTGTATATATGAGCTGCAGCCTCAGGTTTCATCCAGACACCATCATACTGCACATGGCAAACCTGCACCAATTGGAACAGGGGCATCAGCACTGAGAAAACTGGCTGCAGCAAGGGACAAGAGACCTCTGTCCTGGTCAGAAAGTTCAGTGGTATCAGGGGTGTTTTGCAAAAGGTGGAGGGCAGAAAAGAAAAGCCCAGCAACACAAAGAAACAGAGAGGCAAAGTTCTCCTGCAGGACAATGCAGCCTGGCAAAAAGCCAAAGGAGATGCTGGGAGGAGAGAGTAGACAAAAGAACTGAAAATCTGGGGAAGAGTAGACTGTCCATGCCCATGAACAGTCTGTTGACAGAGCTGGAATCAAGAGATTTTCTTCTTCTGCCACTGGCATGATAAACCTTGGTCTGCCACATCACTCCCTCTCACCAAGACACACAATGCAACAGGATCTGCATCTCAGCACGGGTCAGTCTTTATTCTTAAATCTACTTTTCTAATGCAAGTTACAATCAATTCCTCTTCCACATTGACTAGAGCATCCTTTCTCCACCTCACACTCCCCAGACTTGCAGCTACAGTCCCACTCAGTTTCCAGTTGTGACTGTCCTGGAACAGGAAGTCCCTCATCTCCTCCAAGATTCTGAGGCCAACAAAAATCAGTGCTGGCATGTATAGATTTTGATACCTGTACTTAGTTGTACTTCCCAAATGAAGTACAGGACATCTGGATAATTCTCCTTGATTACATTTATAAACACTCAGCACATCCTAACTTTGTTCCATATACTAAAATATCAATGGCCTCTTCAGCTAGATATTCTTTCACATTCATAAACCAAAGAATAGAAAGGAAACAAAGGACACTGTTCATCAAATACAAACCCATAAATCCTCCTAATGACATTTGGAATTCACCTAAAAATCCAGGCCAAACCTGAGACAGTTTTCTGGTGAGCTTCATCTCTGTGGGTTTAACAAGTAGAGTCCTGTATCCCACACAATTACTTTGCCATGCATGTGGCCTGTGGAAAGAGAGGTATCTAAGAGCAGATTTTAAATATAGGAAGCTGTTGTCATTCTAAGCAGTGCCTTTTTTATTGGGGCGGTATGGTTAGAGTGAAAATAAATCATAGCATAGTTTGTGTTGTATTAGACCTTGAGAGATCATGTAAGTCCAATCCCTCTCCATTGACCAGGGACATCCTCTGCAAGCTCAGGTTGCTCAGAGCCCCATCCAGCCTGACCTTGAATGTTTCCATGGATGGGGCATCCACCACCAATCTGGTCAACATATTCCAGTGTTTTATCACATTCACTGTGAAAAAAGATTCTTCCTTACATCCAACCAAATGCATGTGACTACACTACAAGAAAATAGAACATGTCTGTAATTACAATGAAAGATTTTTTCTTGACAGCCCTGGAAATGAAAGTTCACAAAGCACTTACAGTGTGGGAAGTGTCAGCACAAACCTCCCACAAGTGCCTCCACCAGTGGAACCGGGGGATGAGGGCAGCGTGTTCCCAGTCTGCTGGCCTGGTTCTGCCTCCCTGCCAGAAGTGGCCACCAGTGTTTCCAATTAATTCCAGGTGCTTTTGTACCACAGGCACTGATCCACTTGGAGCTGAACCAAAACGCTCCCCTTGCTGCACAGACAGTGCACATACTCCACTCACTCCCAGCCTGCAGATCTGTTTCAAGGTCCTGACCCCAGTTTTTAAAGCCCTTAATAGGCAAGGGCCTAATGAACCTTGGAGACTGCTTCTTATTCTCCAGTCCAGAGCAACAGCTGTGATTGCTCTGGGTGAGCAGGGCTAAGTGAGCTCAGGGTGAAGCCCTCCTCACTTTCTGCAGCCAAGCCTCCTGCCACCAAAGCCTCAGCCCTGACTTTTAACAAGAATAACATCCTCAGACACTCATCTGCAGTCCTGCCACAGCCTTCACTATTGCTGCTGCAGCATTCATTAAAACATAGCACAAGATAAAGGCAGGCTGCATCTTTAAAAAACCTTACATTTTAGCAGAGATATTTCTTCAGGTCTTTGCAGAAAGCCATGGTGAGATCACATCCCCCCAGAGCAAAGGGAGAGGGACACTTTCTTAAATTATAGAGAAGTAGGTTTGAAAGAAGTTTGAGGGTGAAGATCTCATCCCTGTTGGGCTACAACAAGGGCAACAAGCTCTGGTTCCCTGACAGAGCAGCTCTGCTGTGAACAGGACCAGTCCACTCCATGTCCAGAGCAGCACAGCCAGACCCTCACAGCACGACCCTTCCCGGCAAGTTTTGGGAGAGGCGGCGGCAGATGAAAGCAAGGGCAGCTCTGTGCGTGTGGCGTCTTCATGCTTGGTAGGAATGAACACTACATGCAACTGAAAGAAGAAATTCCCCATTCCTGGTGTATTAATGCTCCCTCGTTTGCTTATCAGGCTGTTCTCATTCTTGCACATGCAGCCTGAGCTTTTTCTGCTGTACAACTATGAATAGAAATGCCGAATTACCCTGCACCTAAATGCTAATTTGAAAGCATGTCTGTACCTCCATCCTGCTTGCCACACATTATTTCATACTTTAATATCAACTTTAAAATAGATGAGAAGCTGATGAGCTGAAACACATCCAGCTTGTTACTCCTACAGCACTAGCACCACTCTCTCCCTGCAGCCTTCCTCTCCTTTCATATCCATCTGCCCTTTGCCTCTGTCTCTGCCACCTGCACTGTCCTTTCAGCATCAGAGCACACCCCTTGCTCAGCCAGAGCTCACCTGCACCTTCCAGGGATCCACCATGCCCAGTTTATGCTGAAACCCTTGTCTTGCCAAGCAACTCATTCCACTGTTCCTAATCTTTGAACTTTAGCTAGCCACACTGGGCCCTTCTGGACAGCACGTTCATCTGCTTTCATATCCTGCTCTGTTTTGTAAGCACAAGTTCCTTCAAAAGAATAAGCAGTAATTACTGCAGCCACACCTATACTGGAAATGCCTGTGCAATGATCTGTAGCTCATTCTCATAAAGAAAACAAGAGCTATAAAGAAATAAGCATCCATTCACTCTGAACTTTGGTATCTGGTCCTTCTCTGCAGCAGGGACCCAATTCTCTGAAGCCCTGAGCTGCCATTGCCCCGAGGGACTTCAGTTTCTTCTCAAACATACAAATAAAAATCAGAAGTCACCCTAATGAAGTCAAGTGAATTATGCAGGTGTGACCTCAATGTGACAGAGGGGGCTCATGAATGTCAACAGAGACTGGAACAGGTGCCCTTTCATTTTTCACACCATGGTTTTCCATTCTCAGCCCCTCGTTCTGCGCAGTGACACCAGCACGGGCAGCTCTGTGATGCAATAGGATGGCTGATATTTAGGAGAAATCACACGCTTAGATCAATGCACACTGCAGGTATTCAGCTGGAACCAAATATGTTGGAAGCAGTGTAAACCCCAGGGGGCTTGTTCGCTAATCAATAAACACGAGGAATGTATGCCACTGAGTTATTGCTGCAGTGTTAATTGTAGCTATACAGGATTTCTTTTTTCATTGCTGAAGAAACAGACATCTTCCAGAAGTATGGCTTTTACAAAACAGACACGGTATGAAAACACATTGCTATTCACTTCTCTGATGTTTTCGGCTTTAGGAAAGCATAGGAGATTCTATGTTTTGGGGCTAATTAGAATCTCTCTGTGCTGCCTTACAAAGGAGAAAGGGAAGTTCATAATGCTTCCAATCCCCTGGCTTACCACAAGTGACATTTAAGCAGTCACCTGGGGGAAAATCCCAATGGGAGCACTGACAAAGCTTACCATTTGAAAAAGGTCACACCTTCTCTTCTTGCTCTGAATAGATGGTGCTGACCTTAAAAACCTTCCAGTCCCAGTCTCCCTCCTCATAAGCATGTGATGGAGCAGCCAGCCAGGGCAGTTCTACCCAGGAGGAGATGCAGGGCACCATTGCTCTGCAGAATTTTCTTATGCCTTGTTTTCCTCTTGATAAATTGCAGATAAATCAATCCATCTGCCAGTATGTGCTCCTGAGTACCAGCAGCAGAAGCATCAGCACAGGAGCACCAGGCAGGGCACAGGCTGCACTGGTGAAGAGATACCTCTCTCTAAGGTGACTGTCTTGAAAACAGATGGCAAAAAGGCAATAACATTCCAAACCCTGGTGGATATTGCATTCAGTGTAAGTGCAATGGAAAAAGGGGGATTTGCAAAGACCAGATTTATCCATGGAAATTCAGAGCAGTGATTGCCATTTAGCAGCTCTGATTCAGCCTCTGGAAGACCCTATCAGATACAGACACTAAAAAACTAGTCAGCTCAAGTCAGCTTTGTGAGACTCCTCTCTTTTTTCATTGATTGAGACCCCTGTTCGCTCATCGTTTAATTAAAGAAACAAAGGGCAGGCAGATGGAGAAATAACATGGAAACTCTGGACAGAAACTAAACCTCTGGTAACACTTTCAGCACAAGGTCAGGCAAGTCTCTCAGAGCAGAAGTCAAACCTAGATCCATGAGGTTCTAGATCAGGACCTCAGCCGAACCTCCCAGTGTAATCCTCTTAGTCTGAACCTGTAAGTATCAGCCCTACACAGGCTGACTCTTCAACTTTATGGGGGATTTTCATCCTAGCACCAGGTTGTGCAAGTAAAAGTAGCACCATGCTGGGTAGCTGGATGCAAATATAGCTCCCTCCCCCTCCTCAGTACCAATCAGAGGCCAGTCCTCCACAGGGGCTGCAGAGACTTCCAACTGAGTCATCCTGTGGGATGAAACAGGACAGCCCACAGTGGTAATCCCAAATGCTGCAGTATGCTAGAAAATCAGTCCCTGACTGCTGCAGTCATGAAAATACAATAAACATGCCCTATGATTCCATTTTTAGTTGCTTTTCAATGCAGCGCTGCAGTTTGTCAGGCTTTCTTGTCCCAGCTGGAATAGATGAATTGCTGATGCTTTTTAGGACCATTGGCAGATGAGCACAATAGAAACATCGCTCAGATATTGATGACTAATGCACACAGAACGTTTCCAAAAACTGTGTTGCCATCGCAGCTAAACAAAGTGTACTAAATTAACATTCACATGGAAGCAGAGGAGCTCATTTCCACATATTCAGCATTTAAATGAACCTATGGCACCACTGTGGAACTCAACTGAAATCAAAAACTGGCCACGGCTCTCTTGAAACTTTCATGGACCTACCAAACCCTAAGTCAGGTTTCAGGTTGGCAGCAAAGCCTGGAATCTCTCACAGGGTTTGGGATTTCATTACAGAAATTTCTAGCCACTATTACAAGAGCTTCTCCCAGGTCACAGACCTACAGACATCATCCTCACTTTAAATTATTGTTGCCTTGCTGAATTGACATGAATTACTTGTAAGGAATACTCTGGCACATTTCAAAGCTCACAGAAGTCTTCTACCAGCTCAAATGGATTAGATCAGCTTCTTCATGGGAAACCTCCCAGACAGCTTTCCCTTCAGGACTGGAAGCAATCTGCTCGAGCACAGCACAAGACAGGGCTACCCTGCAGAGGTAACAAAAATCCTTGCAATGGCTGAAAATGCCACCACCACAAGAACTGAAAGCACAGAAAAAAGAATCTAATTTAGAAAGAACCCAAAGCAGCAATAACCAACACATCTAAGAGCAAGACAACGGAGCTGCTAATGCAGACTAATGCAGCAAAAGGAAGAGCCCTCTGTCTGGAGCAGGATTAAGGAGATGACTCATGAAGTTCTGTTGCCATCATCTCTGACTAAACCTTATATTGAAGTCCAGATACAAAATGATCTGACTCTATGGAGAGTTCATGCACTTGGAGGGAAACAGCGTTCCCAGCTCCAGTTCCCAGCTCTCACAGTCATCTGAACCCTCCTACACAGTGACCCATCCACTTGAAAAAATTATAAGCAAAAAAAAAAAAGGTTTTTTTCCTGCCCTATGTGCTCCTAAATTTCCTATTATGACAACAATAAAACTCATAAATGCAGAAGCACCGACCATTTCAAGTCTCTGAGATACAGTGCTGCTTGTTTTGTGGCTGAAGTGTCTAAGCATCTGCTGTTCCTTCAACACTTTGTAAGGACTGATGTTCAACACACTTGGAAACAGTCTTGAATACTTTTTCTAGCCCCCTATTCAGGTAACTGTTTGTTCTTCAGATACAAACAGACAAACAGAGCAGATCTCACTATCTCTCAGTACGTTTTTATGTGGATTTCAATCACCTTTGCACAGGTAAAACTTTTATTGACTCACAGTGTGCTTTTTGCAATGCCATTAAACAATTAAGAACCCTCGATACTGGCTCATATTTCATAGATAAATATCCATCACTCTTCCTCAAACAGGAATATCACCTCCATGCTCCTGGTTATTGCAACTGCTGAAAGCCAAACAGGGTGGATATGTTTTAACAACCTAGCCTGACACTGAAAGCTGCCTTCCAACAGACTGAACCCATACTCATGAAATCAGTGGGGGGAGAGAGGGGAGAACAGGAAATGTTCTTGAAAATAGTAGAATGTTTTCATATATCTCATGGATTTCTGTTTCATTAGATATGGGAGCAGTGCCTTTAATGTAACTAACATGTGGCAACCACAGGGTAACCACAGAGAGTAAATCTGTCCTGCAGGAGGAAGCTAAAATGCAGCAGGGTTTGCTTCAACTGCTAGGAAAGAATCAAAAAACCCATTTAGCACTGGTTGCAACTGGGGGTGGAGGGGAGGAGAACTGAGAAAACACTAATGGTGGCAGCTGAAAACAGAAATATCTCAGCATTTGTGGGTGGGGGAATCAAACAGGTCCCAGCATCCTGTCAGTACTCCTGTTTATGCTACAGATTTGTTCTGGCTGGGGGAAAAGAAAATCAAAGGAATAGATCTAAAAGTCTTGAGGTGGTCTTGAGATAAATATATTTAATACCAGCAGTTAATCAAAGCATTTTCAGAGATGTGTACATTTATGTGCAAAAGCCATGCGAGCTAGAGGAATTGCAGTAAGGCTTGGCTCAAATTGCCCTATTGTTGGGAGATCACAGTTGGTTTCACTGCTTTCCTCCAATATTCCCATCAGGACTGCAGCTCCCTTGCTTTGTTCCCCAGACAGCCCAGCATTTAACAGATGTCCTAAGTAAATCATGATCATTTCGTAGGCTTTGGGAATAGAAGCTAGATGGAAAAATCACAGTCTAATAAAACAATCAAAAAAGTACCAGCACATTACAGGCCATTTCAAAATAAATTAGGGTATCTTTTAAATCTCTACACAACAATTTGTATTTGAAATCAAAAGACCGTATGTCATTGACTTTCCCCTGAGTAATCTAAGTGAGAGAGCTCTCTGAGGTGCAGTAATAGGATGTAAGTGAAGAACTGGGTATTATTTTACCCGTGCTGTGATAATCTGGATGCATCACTGCCCAGCATTAGAAACAGTGAAGTGAGAAGAACAAACAGCACTTTCCAAACCCCCATTCCATTTGGGGACTGGAGGAGGGGGTGGGAGACCAGGTCTCCTGTGAGAGGGAAAGCAAACATTTAAAACTAAAGCAGAAGCAACATGGTATTATTTAAAGTCTAAAGAGGAAAACTACAAAAGCTTGCTTTTCACCTCTCCGAGAAGGAAAAAAGGCAAGTCAGAAGCAATGTCAAGAAATGATGTTGCAAGCAGGGAGTGCAGTTCTTAATAATCAGCAGTATTTTAAAGATCTTCTTGAAGTTTTGCACTGAGACACTATAATTAAGGAAAGAAATCAAAGCTTACCAGTTACCATCTGTCTGGAGCAGGGAGGGAGCTGATGCTACAGCATCTCTCCAAGGAGTAATGCACACTGCAGAAGTACCAGGAAAAAAAAAAAAATAAAAGAGCCATTACAGACAACAACAGCAGCCCCAGAGGTCATGCTCTGTTTTCCTTCTCTTTCGCAGGCAGCCAGCAGGGTTTGCTGGCTGTTCCCGGGCACAGCCCCCCGGCTGCAGCGGCCTCAGGGAAGGGCCAGGCCTGCCCGGGCTCCCGGCCCCGCAGCGGAAGCGCTCGGGGTGTCACTGCCTCGGGGCCAGCGGGGAACCAAGGCCTCAGCTGCCTCTCCCAGGGGTGAGCAACGCGGCCACCTGCGAGCAGGATTATCTAAAGGAACACTCAGCTCAGTTCTGAGCCTTACCTGAGCTAATCAGGGCAAATAAATTATTTTTAAAGCATGAAGACAGAGAAAAGGATCATTATGTGTAATTATTTTCAAGAACTGTTTTAACATCCTTTTCAATGTGAACTGTGCGAGTTAATGTTACACACACTGAGGAACCCACGGGGGTTTTTTCTGCCTGGGGAAGGATTCTCACACAGAGATTTGCTTCCCAGGAGATAGCTGTGTCTTCTTGCCTACCTGCATCCTCCACAGCCCACCTCAAACCGTGCAGACACCACCCAAGCTGGGCACACAGCTCCCTCCTCCTCTTTTTATTTGTGTATTTGCCCACAGACAACTGGGATCATGAAGCAGAAGAGTCACCCAGCACACCAGAGGGAAGGTACATCTGTTACTCTGCCCCAAATCTGGAAAACAAGAAAGTGGCAACTGATAATCACATTCAACAAGCAAACTCCTGCTTTTCCCTAGAAAACCCCTTCTCTCTTCCTCACCTTAATTCACAGCACAATGATCCAGTGCTGCGGGCTCCATGTGTTTGACAGGTCATTCACATTTAATTCCTTTTGTCTGTAATTTTTCTTTATGCCTTCCACAGGGAAGGTGGATAACACTACATAGAACTATATCAGCAAGACCCCAAGAAAAACCCAAGTGCAGTTCAATAGAATACATACCTGCACTGAATAAAACCCTTACAGACTGATCTGGGAGCTGCTCCTGAATTACTAGGGGTGATTGGATCTGAGAAACATAATAGCTTTGTACACCAAGCCAGTCCTCCTTTGACTCCAGATGCAAAATTACCATTTTTCTGCTGAAAGGGTGATTTCATGCCATAACTTGCATGACTAAGGTTTCCAGAGAAGACTTTTGTTTAGATAAGGACAAGAGATGCCCTGAGGCTTGTATTGTAATGTTATATGGATATATAGATAAAGAAATTTTTTGTTGAGTTGAGGGTGTGGTGTGATTTTTATCTGCATGATTACTTACTGACAGACACTGGGAACAGCAAGATTCTTCCTGACCTTTTTTCACCCCTGCCTGGTTACAGGCTTCACAGCCAGTGCAGTTCCTGGGTACCACAGGCTGCCCAAACTGCAGCTGGTTTCTCTGTGTGCCCACCATCATTTGAATGGACACTGCACCATCTTTAAAATAGAGCTGATCTCACTTGAAATACAATCTAAGAAAAAAAAATAATAATAATCTGGGGTTGACAATGGCCCCAAAGGAAAATGGTCAACAGAAAAACTTCTGTGCTGGTATTTTTAACAGCTCCCAGGATTTGCCCTCCACTTGCATGATTCAATAATCTTGCACTTATTGTGCTTTTGATACACCTTCAACCTCCAGCTGGAGCCACCTGCACGACAGAGCCACCTGCACAGCTCTGGGAACAGCAGTGGTTGGATGGTCCCCAGGAGAGCTCTGTGCAGACCAAGGCTCTCCCTGTTCATCACCATGGGGTGTAGTCCCTCCACTACCGCATGACAAAGGGCTTTGATAGCAAGTGCTGCTGCAGGGATATCATTAACTCTCCCAAGGCACCTCAGGAACATTGCTGGAAGCTTCACTGTGTGTCTTGTCTGAGGCCATTCACTATTCTTCTTATCTTCTACTTGAGACAGATTATCTTAGTTTAGATTACTAGATAGCTGTAAAACTCTATCTCAGTCTAAAATTAATTCTCAGCAATTTCTGAACTCATGAGCAAAGCAAGAGATTGGATGGGTTTGGTTCAGTAATGCCAAAAATAGACTCACTGAAAGGATAACTAATCCTGCTAACTAGGAAAGCTTTTTCAAGCAAATCATAAAATAAAAAATCCTGTTTTACAGACAAGAAAGGACAATAAAAAAAGACTGGCTTTCAAGGTATGGCATAGAACCTTTGACTGCTGGCTGGGGAAAGCTGCACGAAGGTAGAAGAGAAGGACCATGGCATAAAGACTCTGATCTGGCTGCCCTTCCACAGCCCACCCTGGTCCTGGCAGGAGCCAGCATGCTGACCCTGAACTGCCTTGGGAACACACACAAGCAGCAAATGGCCTCATTCCAAGTTTGCAGCTAAAGATGTTTCCCTCCTCCTTGCCTTCTAATTGATATCCCAAATCAGAAACCTTGAGCTTGTCTTTAAACATGAGCATAATCTCAGGCTCAGCCAACTGATCCTCCAGCAGGAACACAAAGACAGGCAGTAATCGGCTCCAGCAGTGAACCAGAGTCAGGAATAACTCATGTAAGTGGTATTTCACAGTATTGACTGTCAGGTTTCGTGATATATGATTTCATGGAGTACTTTGTTTTGTCCACCCATCTGAGTTTCAAAAGTAAAATTTAAGCTTTCTTCTAGACAGCAAGATATCAGAGAGCACCCATAAATTCAACAACTGTAGTCTAAGTCACGTAATTCAAAAGTATCATTATAACAAACTCCTGAAAGCAGGCCCAAACCAGTACCTATTAATTCAAGTCAATGTGGTAAGGTAGTAGAAAAAGAAATATGAAAATATTGCAGAAAATATGAGTACTTCTGAAAGGTACTCTAACTCTAGAAGCTTCAAAATATTAAAGAAATATATTTCCATCCAGTTTCATTGATAACATTTGAAAAATCCTCTTTCAGCAAAAAGTTGACAGTTTGAAAGGTTTTGAGGTTTTTTTTTCTTCCTACTTTTGCTTTTAAACTACCCATGGTACAGCACAGCGTCACAGTGGCACTGTGTTAAGGGGATTGAATCTTCTGTTACCTTAAGCCTGAAGATTCTTCACACTTTCAGCCTTATCCTTATTCAGCTGTGGGAAGGGAAATAATCTGCCTCGGATTTTACTCCACATTTCAAAATACCCAAACCATCCAAACAAGAACTGCTTGTGTACAGGGCAAAGTCTTTGTTTTGACTGGCACCCAGGAGGAATTATGACACACTATCATCAAAGCAAACTGCAGGTTGTGGGGTAAGCAAAACAAGTTTTCTCAGTTTTCCAAGTTTTCTCATCATACAAATATCTTTGTAATTAAACAGGTAAAATATATAGGAGTTAAAACCTTGGAACCAATGCAGTAAATTGATTTTTAAATATTAACTAACATCCACACAAATGGTGTTTCCTGAGCATATGAAAAGCATATGCTATTTTATTATGTATATACTTCTAAATAAAATTCTATCTGATTTTGTGGATATGTACACACATAGCAGAAGTATTTAACACATCCACATCATGGTCACACATGTGCACAAACACACTGTTCTGCAGCGGAAGAATGCACTTCCTCTGCATAGTTCTGTATAGGAACTACTAACATGTCATAAATTTCATTTTAGCATGAAGAATCATATTGGTGCCTTGGAAAGAGATGCAGTTCTGAGGCTTCAAAAAGTTTGAGCACTAAGTTAAGGCTATACCTTAACACTGCATAGAAATCTTTGGGCTGACTTTTGGAGAGATGTTTCTTCAGGAACAAAAAAAAAAAAGATATCATAGCTATGTAGCTATTAAACACAGATATTAAGAGTATGAATTTGAAATATTTCTTTAAGCTGCCTTAAAAATTTATAAAAACTCCAAAGATGCAACAAACCAGCTTGAATCAGATAATACAAAACAAATACTGGGCACATACCAGGGCAGTGTCTTCCTGAAAGTCGTCATCTCTTCCCATGGCACATCACCATCTTGACAAGATAGGGCAGCCAGACACTGTCACTGTATTGCCAAATTAATAACATAACAGGTAAGGACAAAGAGTGAAGACTTTTAGCCAAGATGCAAATAAGAAATTCCGTATTTTCAAAAGTCTGGTTTTCATCAACTTTGACCTCAATTGGTTTCTTATCTCTCAAACGTTTGCTTTTCATAATTCCACTTTTCTAACAAAGCTCTTCCAAAGTCCTCTAATCGATGTGTATTTGTAAAGCCACACAGGTCCTTTGTTGAAGCTTCTATTCTAATCTAGGAACTTTAATTTTCAGAGAAGCCGATTCCTTAGTGGTACGGAAGCATCAAGATGAAGGTTCAGTGAACCCAAGGTCAATAAGTCATGCATTTCTTTTGACTAGTATTGGTTCTTGACAGCCAAGCTGCTCACAAATCCCTTTTGCAAGTTTAAGGCTCTGTGTAGCCTGCAGAGACAAAATTAGAATATACACATCTACTCACTAGAGAAAACAAGGGAGTTATTGTCACTGTAAAGAAGGAGACATCTAAACCATACCCCCTCTGCATTAATTCCATTATTGTGCACAGGCAAGATGACAGTTATACCACCAAGTAAACTGCAGTTATCTAGTCAAATTATCATTTAATGTTCTTTATTTTACTTTTTCTAAGGAAAATTGATTTCTTGCTATTTATGTTCAGGGTATTTCATTGTGCTGTGATTATAAACTAGACTGAATGCATTTCCACCGACTCCCTGCAAAGTGTGTTTTACAGCCCTTCCTGTTTGTACAATGCAAGATGTCTTTTTTAATTGCCAGTCTGTTTTTTTAAGTAGGATGCATGCTTGTTTGTTTACTCGGAAGCTCAGAGAGCCAGGCTGGACTCCACTCTTCCGACAAGCTGCTGTGAGGTATGGGAGGAAACATCCCCAGCAATGATTCCTGCTATGTAAATGACAAAACCTCCCACAGCCCATTCAGCTGCCTCAAGGCTTTGCAGATCTCTGAAATTTAACTTGCAAGGACAAATCCGAGGGTGGGTTCTGGGTCATAGCTGTCACTTGTGTCCCATCAGGTGTTCTCCTCCACTCTGCTGTGTGACAGCCCCAGAGCCCGGCCAGGCAGGGGCACTGAGGCAGCGGGAGGGTTCCCAGGCTGACCGGCAGTGCAGAACAGCACAGCTGGAGCTGGCCAAGGTCACGCCAGGACTGAACCCACACCACCAGATCCTCTCTCCCACACACCCAATTAGCCCTGCATCTCTGCCCTGCTCTACCCGTGCACAGAAATGACAATGCAGGGAGTGCCACAGCAAAGGGTGTTGGAGCTGATGGAACAGCGAGGCACGGGCCAGCTCTGCGGCCACACCGCTCTGCCCCACGAGTGACACCAGCACCACGCTGAGCAGGGGAACCCCACCAGGGCAAACAGCCATACAGCAGGGATCAGCATGAGGCTTAGCAGGGAATTCACTCAAATGACCTCATCTTTGAGGAAACCAAGTGATCCCTTACCTGAGAAAGCGCAAACTTTCCACCTTTCATCTAATTAGTTTACCCCTCCCCAGGCTGAGATCCTTTGAAGGACAGACATTTAGGTTCAGGGTTTGAAACACGTTCAACATCCTGTGAATTTTTTTTTTTTAATTTCCTTCCCACATCTCAGTATGTAAAACCTTATTGCTGTGGAAATAAAGGTGTGAAAAATCAATCAGGGACCTGAGCAAGCTATAAAAAACATAACATAGCCTTGCAGGTTTACCACCAGCAGTTAAAAAGAAGCTCTCTATGAAATTGTGTGGGAGATATTCCCCATGACATGAGGATTTTGATGGACATACACAGTATTTTGCATAATCCAGCAACTATTTACCTAGAAAACCACAGTCACTTTAACAAACACACAGCTCTATAAATAGTATTTTACTGCTGAAGTTTTATTATCCTTTCTTGGTAAAACTGTGTCATGTAATTACATTTGTTAGGAGGGAGGAGTCAGACTTCACTGCAAATATCAATTGACAAAAAACAAACACTGAAAAATGTTGGGGCTTTGTTCCCACCCACTCCCAACTGTTTGCCTTGACTATGATACCAGTCACTGCTGCTCAGATATGAAGAACTACCCATGAGTAGCCCCAGGGCACACAGGGTAAGCACAAAGTAATGTGCTTTTAGTGGAAACTCGGATTTCTGCCTCCTCCTTAAACACCTGAACACCTCACCCAAATGTGCTCCCTGCTCTCCAAACACTGCCCTGACCACTGCACCCTGCTGTCTCTTCTCCCTGCTTTCTGCAGGAATGGGACATTTCACAACGTCCTATGCCAGCATCTTACCCTAGTGTTAAAAAACACAGGGAAATGTTTGGATTCCAGTGTTACCCGTGTAGTACTGTACTAAAAGACCTTTTCTGCCTGACTTCACTACAGATCTGCAGGAGGCATCCTTTTGTCCATCTTGAGGATCCTGCATTGGAGATGCTACTGTCCTGACCACCTTTAGCATTCCCCAGACGACCCCGAAACACTGAGGAAAAGGGGGATCTTGGCAGCTGAAATGTTGACACACACAAATCTCCTAACCCCTGACACAAGACATTTTCTTGGCTGCCCATACAGAAAATTCATGAAATCTGCAGTGAATAGCATGGAACAGAGGTCAGCAAAAATACAAGAGTCACTCCATCAGCATCAGTGTCAGCCCTTTGCTGACAGCAAAAAGTAAGTTCACTGCAGCTTAACATGGACAAATCTACATTTAGAAGAATTAAAAGCGAATAAACTCAACCCAGCCTTGCAAACCCTGGTCTCGTAATTCCCAGCTGCCCAGACTGGAGTGTGTTATGACACCTTGGCAGGACATATTTAATCAGCAGCATGACCTGACCTGTTCTGCAGGGAGAGCCCTTTGTGCACACATTCCAGCCCTGACCTGTGCTGCAGCATTGCTGGCGCTTACTCCACCGTTACCGCGCACTTTTCCATCCCAGGAGCAGCGGATCCCGAGTGCACGGGCCATTACCTCGCTCCAAGCAGCACCAGCTGCTTCCAAACACCTCCTCCACACTGCTCTTTTGGTTAGACAGAAACTCACCATCACTCTCAGTAAGGCCTCTCAAATTCCCAGCTATGCCTTCTTAATGGATCCTCCGTAAAACGACGACAGCTTCTTTGCTGGTGAGATGTACCTCCCAGAATTCTCAAAGGCAAAGAGCTGGAGAGGGGGCTTGTCTACACCAGGCAAGCACATTAAGCTCTGCATGAATCTGTGTGTGCACTCTGTTTCACAGACAAGTCATTAGCTGAGCTATTTTCCAGTCAGATTAGGAGGAAAATCCAAGAATTATAAAGTTGATGTTGCAGGGCCGGATTTCTCTGCTGGTGTGGATAATTCTAGTGAAAATTTCAGATACAGCAAGCATAAGACAATGCTACATGAGAACCAGCCTCACTGAAATCAACAGGACTGTCCATCAGCTTTTAAAGGACACACTGTACCATGTCATTTGTGTCCATGAAAGTGAAGCTGTTCCCAAGAGAGGTCCAACTGCAAGTGAGAACCACAGGGAATTGTGAGAAAACAATTCTCCCAAGCTTTGATTTGTTTTGAGGATAAATCCTCACATCTCTTGGTCACAGCTCCACTTCCTCCAGGTTTGCGAGGAAGCTCACAGTGCTGATGGTACTCTGCTCATGTAAGTGTCAGTTATTTTGGAATCTCTCCAGAGAGAAATATTTTGACAGTCATATTCTGTTCATTATTCTTCCAAGAGAGGAAACATGCATGTTGTTATCTAAGGGAGTACAGTCAGCCCACCATGCTCTTGCCTGACTGGCTTACTTATCTTGATAAATGCTGGCTAAGATCAGGACTTAGTGCCATTAGATGTGTCTAAAACATGAAGCTGTCATTACTGTGTCAGCACCAAGGGTTGTTTCCAACCGTGATAATGGTGGGGCCACATTTTGAACAAAGACAGATTTGAGCCTGCAATGGTCTGCCACAGCAGCTGGTTCCCATTACCACACAGAGACCTTTTGCTCATGATTATGAGCTTCACCATTTTTTTTTCTTTTTTAATTGGAAACCAGAAATATCCTCCCCATCTATGACTCATATTGGACCTAGCAAACGGTTACCTCATGGTTAGGGGCTGGAAAGGCTGGAGCCTGCAACAGTTCAAAGCTCTGTTTGATCCAAAGCCTGGAGAACGGTGGGTTGAGCAAAGAGCTCCAGCTCAGCCGCACGGATCCCGCGTCCCGGCCCGCCCGTGCTGCCAGAGCTCCAGCAGCACGTGCCCTGCACATGCAGAGCTAATGACACAGTGCTGAAGCAAGAACACGTCCTGTAACACCTTTTTGACACTGGTTGTCAAAGCACGGGTCAGCTCTAAGGTGAGTAGTTTCCTATCAACAGTGAGATGAGAACTCGAATTCATTCCGACCTGACTCAGCCCAACATTTAAGCAAAATACTTAAGTACTTCCCTGTCCAGCAAAGCACTTAAGTATGTGGTTTAATTTATGAAAGGTAAATGTTTATGTGCTTTGGACTGTTGAACTGGCAGCTATTACACTATTACACCATTACACCAACTGTTATGTACATATAATTATATATAGACAACTGTTGTTAAAAAATATATCTATAGCTGGTTTTAATCTCAGGTTTAGGGCTTCTCAGTGGGTTTGTAGAAATTACATAGCCCTGCAAACAAACATAATTACATACATCATTCAGTTGCTTTCCATTTTCCTAGCAGAGATCTGTCCCTGCAAGGCAGCAGCCTGTGCTTTATTCCCCTAAACCAGCACCTGAAGCTGTGTTGTGTTCCCACCAGATCGAGTACAGAAGATTCCACATGAATACAGATTTAAGACTTGCTGCTTGAAAATGTGCAATGTCAAGTGTCCCACTGAGTTGTACTGAGTTGGCTGTATCTGCTACCCAGTGCAGCACGATCATTTCGGACTTTAATCCTGCCTAATCCTGTTCTACAGGGTTTCATATTCCCTCCCGTCCTCTTTGCCTGACAGATTTGGCATCTATACCACACACATTATGTTACTTATATTGAAAATTAAGATCATCTGGGCATCTTAGAGTAAGGGCTTTTGCTGACCTCAGGCTTTGTCTGAAATCCAAAAAACAGCACCTTGTGTTCTCACCTTGGAGTTCTGGCCAATCTCACCTCAAACCATCTAAATTCAGTTGTACTGAAAGCTCCCCACATTTTGCTCAGTTTACACTTCAGTTGGTGGCATCTCTTATTTACGCTACATTGTAATGCAAATAGTTTGCAGCTATTCAGCATAACAAAACCATGATTTCAGAAGAAGCAGAAATCATGTGCCTTTTCTTTTGATTTTTTTTTTCTCATATAGCAAAGCAACAACTTACCATCCCAAAAATAAAACCAGTTAGAAAAAAAATATGTAATTAACTTCCTAGCAAACAGAGGCAGCATTAGAAGCAATTTGCTGAATTGTCTCCCTGGAGCTACAGGGTTAACATCAGGTGGAAGCTTGGTCCTTGCTGGAGCAGGCACTGGGCATCCTCCTCCCCTGAGGAAGGGAAGTGCTTTTTAGGTGCCCAGACACCACAGAGGCCACAACCTTGTTGCGATTCTCTAACAGCCAAGTTTCACATTTAAAAGTGTTTCGCTTCCATAAAGGAGGTAATTATGCCTCCTGAAATGAGGAGAGAGATGAACCCACAAAGAGCACAAGACTTAAAGGGGAGACACGGTCTTGTAAACAACTTAAAGTGGAGACAGTGTGCTGCACACTGTTAATGCTCAAAACCTAGAAAAATGACAGGGTTCCTGAAAAAAGCTATGGGCACTGCAATGTGAAAATGAACGTCAGAGACTGCAAGGGCATCATTTCAAAAGCTGGAGATGTATCTTAAAGCTGTCTTCAGGGCAAGTATAATTCAGCAAACCAAAGAGAAAGAAAATAACTGAGAGAAACCACTCCTTGTTCAGAATATAGCAATTTATGATCCCAAGTGGGCAGCAGTAAGAAAGTAAATCATTAGTTACTATCCCTACAATGCCTGACAGCCCCTCTTTTGAGGCAAAACATGCAAAGGTATCTCACGGACCAACCAGAAAGCTTCAAATGGAAAGTACCCAAGTCTACATTCACTAAGAGCTCCCAAAGCCACATGGGTGTCAGCCCAAGGTTTTAGACTAAAACTTTCAATAGCCCACAGGA
Organism: Climacteris rufus; assembly: GCA_013398175.1. NCBI lineage: Eukaryota > Metazoa > Chordata > Aves > Passeriformes > Climacteridae > Climacteris > Climacteris rufus. The sequence continues at coordinate 15,874 of VZRZ01004378.1, read as the reverse complement.
CAAACTGTTTCCAACCTCTCCAGCTGAGGGACAGTGAGATCAGGTACTTCTCTTCCTTGGGATCTGAAAACTGAAGTGCTTCAGGGCCTTTTCACTAAGCTCAGAGGGTTCAGGGGATTCACTGATACTGGGTTTGGAGCACCTAGATAAAAGTCTATTCACTAGGTAATGCAAAGTTGTTCTCACACCTCATATTTGGAGGGAAGCACAGGAGAGAGGAAGGATGGCCCACAGCCTTCACTGTCAGCTGTGATGGGGAACTCAGAGTTCATTTCCCTGGGCTGATACCAGCTACGAGTCATGCTTCCTCCTCCTGCTTGGGCATCTCATCTGTGCAGTCAGAAAGACTGAGCAAACAGTAATCCTTTACCTTCCAGACTGCTTGTAATTAGCTACTGCAAGCTTCTCAGTCCCATAGAGACCTCAGCCTAGACATGATACATGATGGGTCAGAACAAAATGGATTTTACCACAAAAGCAGCTGTGGATATCTCAGACAGGGGTTGAATGCAGTTAACATGCTCCAAAATCATTCTGCTATCATATGTTGTCACTATTCAACACCTAAAAAATATAGATATAGATTTTTATGCCTTGAACTTTCTTCTTTTGACAAAACACTTTTGCTGAGAATTTTGGAAGGTTGCTACACTACTTTTACTTTGTTCAAGTGTCCCTGGTGACAACCATATCCTGGAGTGTATTAAAGTTTAAAAATACAGCAGCAAGATAAGCAGTGGCAGGAAGATAGAGGAATTCAGAACTTTGAGACTCAGAAGAAAAGATATTTCTAATCTCTGCTGAAAATATAAGACAAAGTGGATAAGGCAGACAAGCATGAGGAGGATGTTACAAACAGGAGAGGCTGGAAAGAAGGAAAGGAGGGGGAGCTTCTCACACCAGAAAGTGAGCTTGATAGCAAGATGAGAGGGAGGTCACAGCAAGACAAGTACAGCAAGCAAGTAGAGCTCCACAGAGATACAGCCTAGAAGACAGGCCAGGGCAAGCCTATGTCTATGGTTTGCTTTGTTCTTATTTTTGGCTTTCCACATACTTTCAAAAGGAGAGGTTATCAGATAAGATTTGATGGGACACCATTAAGACAGAAGGTTTTTCCAGCTCTATTGTGTGCATGACATTCCTTCCCTGCTGGTCTCCAGAGATCTCATACATCTGGGGATGTAATCTGAAAAGCACGAACACAGGACTGCACAGAGATGCTGCCTTTGGTTAGGAATTTGATCGAAGGTGCAATTTAAAGTGGGTGTTTAATAGCCTCATAGTGTTTCTTTACCCTGGGATTGTACAGCCCAGCCTGTAACATACACTTTTGCGCTACCAACAGGTGCTGGGAAGCATGCCAATGTCCTCATCTCACAGAATGCTTCTGCCTTTCCTAATGGTGTCCATGCACTCCAGGCTAAAGGAATTCTACACCTTCACTGCTGTAAGGCAGGAGATTCAGCCACTTCAGCTAAAGAACAATAATTGGCACCAGATGCTGATTTCCTGAGGGTTAAATCTACAAGAATATAATATATTGGAAGGGGAAAAAAAAGAAAATAGTGTGCTTCATAGCAATGCTCTGGGAATTGAGGAGAGATGTAAAAGGAAAGGCTGGTTTCCACTGCAGCAGTCAGAAGTGCCATATTTCTAAAGGTCAGAAGATTCTGCATAATCAACATGGGGAAAATTACTGGTGTGCAACACTTGGAAAAAAGAATCAGTAACCATAGAGGTGTATAAGAGTATCACCAGTGGTGCTGCCAAGGTGAAAAAGGACCTGATGCTGTTAGCTTGCTGAATACACACTAAGACACCAGCAGATGAGATGGGGGCTGAGGTGGGAGGAAACTATCATTCTAAGATTTCAACTGCTCTTTTTCAGGAACCTACCAATTCCTCCCTTCTCTATGCTTTCTTTCCATTCACCTTCACACTGAATAATCTCCAACAGTTCCATTCTCAAAGCATTTTCCATGTTGTCCACCACATGCACTAAATTTTGACAATTTATGCTTTGCATGAAAATTACTTCAGACTGCTCCATTGTAAAGAAACTCCAGACCTTCCACTGCCACGTGGACTCAGACAGATGGCACTGGAAAACTGCTCAGCACTCCCTTTCTTGCAGAACTTCTCCAAATGACACACACAGGATGCCACATTGCCCAGCACAGATACTGCTCCCAGCAACACACCCTCGAGCCATTGGGTTTTATCCCTCCCAGCAGTAGCCAGAGGACACAGGAGAAAGCAAAAGCTATGACACAGCTAAATGTAGGGGCTATGAGAATAAGACAGGAACGTGGCAAAGAAGCATAAAGATGTCAGAAGTAGAGGGAAGTGACAACAGGGATATAGGGAAGACAGGAGAGCTGAGGATGGTGCAAAGGAAACATGAAAAGGCTGCTGAGATTGCTGCAGTGGAGGAGCACACAAGGCTGGACAAAGCCCCACTGCTCATGCAACAACTTCTCTTGCCATTTAATATTCAGTGCTATTTTATAGCAGTAGGATAGCCCTGAGTCTTGCTCTGTTTTAGAATGTAAATAGCAGCTGTCTGTGTGCTGGTGGTGCAGAGCCTTGCTGCAGGCGTGCTCTGCCTGTGCCACCAGCACGGCCTCGCAGGAGGCAGCAGAAAGCCCGGTTTGTTAATCTTGACAGGGCTTAGGAGAGAGATCAGATTTGGGCAGTTCAGCATCAACAAGACTTGGATAATTCTAGACATACAGAGGAGAGCTCTAAGTACCTAAGGAACCCTCTTGGTGGTGATACTCAGCCGCTTACAGAAGTAGGCGGGAACAGTCAGGATTATCCTATTGGATTTAGGTGCCTAAATTCTTCCTTAAAGTGCCCCTTAGGCATCCATTCCTTCCTGTAATTCCAGCACTCAAAAAAAAAAAAAAAATCACAGCCCCTTCTCTTCTCTATCCATGGAGCACTGGTTAGAAATCCCTGACTATCCAAATAAATCCAGGCATCCTGGAACCTCATTTGCTCTTTGCAGTCTTGCAGCTGACTTCAGTACAGCAGGCTGATATCATAAAACCATTGAATTGTTCAGGTTGGAAAAGGCCCTTAAGACCATTGAGTCCAACAGTTAAACACAAGATAAATAACAGATAAACAGAGAAGATAAATAACCTACAGAAATAGGCAACAGTGCAAGGAACAAACAACTACAGCAGGAGATCATGAAACAAAAATACAAAAACAACAACAAAGATTGATCCACTTCTGTCCTAGTGAAGCAACTCACATCACTGCTCTAACCCTGGGATTGCCTTCGGGTTCTCATCAAATTGACCACGGCCACACAATTGAGGTTTTGAGGGCTATTCATAATTTTCCCCTTTTTACTGTAATTTGGTCCCAAGAATCCCTCACAGGAAGTTTTCTCTTTTCCTCTTCTCTCTTTTACTAATTATAAAGGAGTAGAAATATTAAGATCGCCTTGCAAGGAACCTGAGGATTCCTGCGGAGCTTGTTTCAATGTAAATCTCCTTAGTAACAAAGAAAAAGGAGGGGGGAAGAGAAGGAGTCTGCACAGGATTTGCAGCCTGCCTTTCTAGGGGTGTTTGCTGCCACGCTGTTCCAGAGATGATTCAGCCTCTCCCCGTCAGCACCCCTCACTGCTCCTAACTTCTGGCAAGGATCATCCAAGAGGAATGTGGGTTTTTTTCAAAGTTCTCAATGAGGTATCAGCTGTTCTTTAAAGAGATTATGGTGGGAGCATTCCTAGCACATTGACTCCACTGTGCAGCCAGCCTTGTGATTAAATGGCTCAGCAAAGGTGGTTTCCAAGGATAAACTGTGCCAGGGATGACAACATTTCCTCACCAAAGGGGGGAGAATCTAATAAAAAATAAGGATAGAGGAAAACTGCTCTAGCTCTACAGCTATTATTAGTGTCTCAGAGCATTGTCACTGCTTTGCCTGTGCTGTCAGATGTCACTTTGCATCAGTTCTGGGCAATGCTCAGAAGAAAAATGGTGGCACTCATTGAATTCTGCAATGCATGACTGGGCTCCACAGCAGGGCTGCACAGAGGGTTAAGTGACCTCTTAATGCTGGTGGGAGCACTGCTCAACAAGTTCGAGTAGGCTCTCCAATAATTTATGCAAACACCTTTTCGCATAGACTGCAATTTATAGTAATTTATCCCTTCCCTCCAGCTGCTATCGCAAAGCATAAAACAGGTACTTACAAAAGAGTTCCAGCACTCTGTCCTCCTGTCCCCTACAGCAGCTCCCTGCTGAACTGCGAATCCAAATGGGGGGAAAAGACAACTGAGGCAGGTAAATGACTGACATATAATGGACAATCAGACTTTTGGGCACACATGCTTGGAACCCAAGCCTGGGCCATGAGCAACAGATATAATGCAGCAGCACAGCTAAATCCCTACAGCCACCTTCTCTGGAAATATGCTCTTCCATATTCCTCCTACTTTTTGGAGGATCATCCTCTTCATCAGCAATTTTTTTTCCTCACTCGTTTTTCAGGGGCAGCTTGTCAGGATGAAGCTGAGCAACTTTGTTCCAGTGAAGAACTCTGCACTCAGCAGACACAGACTCGAATTCCTTCTGCTTCGAGGAAGCACGTTGTGAACATCCTCTGTGCTCTCAGAAGGAATCCAGAATCTGTACAGGCTCTTTTTGCTCAGGATGACCAGAGGGTTGAGTTCATTTTGCTGATCACGTGGCAGTTTACTTTGAACTCTGTGTACAAGCGGAGTTAATCGGAGTTGACGCGAGATCTACACACATCCTGCAGCATCCTCATTACTGCTTTTAAATGCCTGCCTTTGCTCTGAACTGAAAGCCACAGCCACCAAGGAAAAAGAAACGTATCTAGTTTTCCTTCTGATCTTAGTCACCTGCCACCACATTTTGTCTGCTCTGGCAGAACACAGGCTTGTTTAACGGCCAGCTGAACACAAGTTAAAATGGCAGCTTTGGGGAGGGAAAAAAAGGAAACAAAACCTCCTAGTGTTAGTGATTTATCAAAATGGGCTAAAATCACACCTTAACATCCAAGCTGTAGACAAATCCCGTATTCTTGAGGTGAATTTTGGGCAGCTAATTTAAGTTCTCCTTTCAAAACATCTATTAGCAATTCGTCACACTTGATGTGACTGGGAGTAATGTCATGCTGACGGCTGCAAGATTTCAGCCAGACTTGTAGATCAGAGGACCTGATGGATTGCACTTCTAAGTACCTGCACAGCTCTGAAGCTCAAATTGACTGCCTGGCAGTATTCTTTCTGTCCTACTGCATTGGAAAGCTTGATTTTAAGGAAAACTTTTCATAGTTTTGACCACAGTGTCCAAATCTCAGAACATAAAAAGCTCCTCGTTGAGGAAAAATGGATTTTTATTTTCTGAAGACAACAAAAGACAGCTGTGTATACACACATGCTGTGATGTAACATTAGGACAGTGAGAGACAGACTAAAGTAATCTCTGTATGCAGACACACACCTGATTCACTGGGAGAAGTTAATGCACTGGCATGAATTCCCCATGGTCATCCTGCAGGGGGAAGACAGCCCTGACAGTCACTTGATGGGACAGCTCCCATTTCATCAAGGGCCCTGTCCCCTCCATCTGATAGGAAGTGCTCCATTACAAGTTTATTATTGACCATGTCCTGCTATCTTGAGATTCAAAAGCTCCACTAAGCACCTTTTTTTCTGCTAGGCCTAATCAGGAGTAATCCCAAAACTAGAGGGGAAAGAAAGACAAAAAAAGATCTCAGGCACAAACATTTGAGCTGTTAAGTACCACTGGGGAAGTCTTAAATGAATAAGCACAAACAGAACTTAATGATCATCCAAAGATGCAACTGTGGGAGCATGTGAACTTCAACTTTGGACTAAATTCTTTGAGAATTGGGTTTCTTTGCCTCCAAGGTCTGAATTTGTATTATCTGTTTTACCAGCAATGCTCCTGGTAATGCTTTTACCCTTCCCCCAAGAAAAAATAGTAATGTCTACTTTAATTTGCTTTCCCCAAGCTGCTGCCTTTGAGCTTTTCAGAATGACACAAATCTAAAGCAAAATTTCACTGACTTCAAACCGTCTTCTTTTGGTTTAATCACAGTTAAGAAAGCTTGAGCAACAAGCACACAAAGGCTACCTCAAGTGTAAAAAAAAATAAAAGGGTGAAGAAGTACATCAAGTGCATCAGAAGTCTGCCAGGCAGAAAGCAAATGGCTAAATTTATAGAGGTGGTTCCTGCTAACAGAATAGCTGCTCAGCCCCAGCTATTTCATTACTATTGCACTAAAGGGTCCTAGGGACGTTCTTTTTGAGGTGTAGGCAATTCAGAGAGCTGAAACAGCACTGTAATTTGGCCTATGAAAAATGAGTAGGTGTTCACAGTTCATTTCCCAATAGAGAAAGTCATGCACATCACAGAAACCATCATCATGCACAGAACTAATAGCTGCCCTGCTCAGCAGACACACCCATGCACATTACAGCAGCCTTGCAGTGCCCCAGCTCTCACCACATAAGAGCAAGAGATTTTGGTGAGAAACATTGTCAGCAAAGCACTTTTTTTCCAGATCTACACTCAGGAGAAAAAATAGAGAGATGTTTTAAGTAAGTAAATACAAATAACCAACACTAGACTCCTGAAATAACAAAACAAATTGAAAACTATGAAATATTCCTCAAAAAATCCCCTGCTCTCAGCTGAACTGAAATAAAACACACAGAGAGTCATAAACACAAAGTGAAAAACCCAAGAATGTGGGGAGAGGATGCAAAGCTAACAAAGTGTTGAATAAATGGAATAAAACACACTGCTGCTTATCAGAATGAGTAACATCAGCTGCAGTCAGAGGGCAATGGCTGGACAAGACGTGGTGTTTTCACATTCCTGCGGTAAGCAAAGGAGAGGGTAAGGCTTGGGAACAACAGAGCACCAGCTCCTGGGATTCCAAGTCAGTTATGAGCCTACACAGAGACTCTGCCTTAAACCCATTCAAAGTCTTAGAAAACCTCAAGGGCCCTCTAGAAGACCACTAGACTGATTTCTGCTTGGATATTGCCAAAGTAAACCCAAGCCAAAATTAGACATGGCTGAGTCCAATTTCACCTTGATTAGTATTTACATAACGCACAGGGAAACATGAGAGGAGCACATAAATAATGTACTGTTTGTTGCAGAGCTCTCAGGAGGAGAGTTCTCAGCTAGGGTATTGATCTGCATGCACACACACCAGCTCCCTGGGCAGAAACCCCAAACCTTCCCTTTATGCACTGAAATAGACTTCCAGAGGCTGAGTCCCACAGGTTGGGGTGCAGACTCAGGCTTTTCTCTACCAGAAGGCCCAGCAGTCAGACAGCTGCATTCTAGAGCCCCATGGAAAAACAGGAATGATGGGGAGCTTCCAGATCAGGTTAATTTAGAAGTCATTTCCTTCTTTCCTTCTAGTGGACTTGACATTTCTGACAACACTCCCAGGAAATCTGAACTTGGGAAAGGCTGATTGTTGGATTTTTCCTCCTGTAACGGTACCACCACTTATCCATCCAGTCTTAATACAAGTTGGGGGGTGGTCCAAAACAAAATTATTACCTAGGAATGACTCAGTACCATCAGTTTCTAAGGCAGCTGCACAATACCAGATTACTCAACGGCCACAAGCTGTCTGTGCCACCTGTGAGAACAGTTTCTCTTCCCTATTCTCACTTTTTTTGGAAAGAAAGTTTAACCTCATGCCCAGTCCACGTGGGTAAAGGGGATCTGGACATTTCTTCTTTACTACCCATTGGCAAACATTATTAGGAAAATAATTCCAAAACTTTATTTGAAGAGACTTTTCCACTTCTACTTATTCTACTCTGAACATTTGGGTTTTTTAAATGATACCACAATCCCCTGCCACACTGCTCCCCAAAGCACCTCGGTCAAGCAACAGCTCTATCTGACCCTGGTTTGCAGCTTGGAGGGTCCTGGGAAGCATCTACAGATATTCAACCCAAGTGATGGAGAACAGTCATGTGGCAAAGCAACCATGAGGTCACACCATAGGTTGGAACCTACATTGTTCCTCTGCAGGTTTACAGCCCTGCAGCTGTAAGATTACAGCCCTTAACTGTAAGCTAAGTAGCTGAGGGTGTTACTAGTGGCAAGAGGCTTCTAAAGTGCCCAACACAGCAACTATCCCCTGATCAGACAGGGGCAAGAGAGGTAGCTCAAAAATTCAGCATCACTGTTTTCCTGATGCATCAGTGTCACATAAGTTTGCAGCAAATGAATGTCATCCTCAAGCATACTGTTAGAAAAGATTGCTTAAAATTAATTAGCTTAGTAACAATGGCCTGTCATTATGCTACTAAGTCACCAGCACGAGCACATAAGTTACAGTGACAGCTCAGGGTATAAAATGAGTGCCTTTATATTGAAATTTGCAAAGTGCTTAGCAGTCAAATGCCAATCTATTCACTTCTGGTAATATTGCATAGTTTCCTCTTAATAGACTGCTCCAAACTCCCACACAAAGATATGACTTATTTTACTACAGAGAAGTCTTTCTACTTCATACACTGTCCGTGCACAAATATAGAAAGCTTTTTAAAGTGCATTTATTTGTACGGTGTTGATTCATTCCACATCAAGATGAACGCGAGATTTAGAACATGACTTCAGAAAAAGCTGAAGGTAATGGAACACAAATTCTCTCTTGGGTGACTTAGCCAGGGATGCATGATAAACTGAAGGTAAGGACCGGATTTCGAGGGGCAAGAACATCAGCAGTTCCCACATGCAGCACTTTACAAGATTTCCCCAGTAGAGAAGGAAATAGTTATTGCTATAATTATTTCATAGTTCCAGTCAGCTGCATTCAGTTGTACTGTTATATTCCAATGGCAGGAAAATGGAATACAGTAAACTATAAATATCTGTCAGAATTCCTTTGAAAGGACAACAGTTAATTGCATAGCTTGATCTCCTGCCGTGCAGAGCTTGCATTTCAGGTTAGAAAGGTACAGATTGTTATTGATTTAATTCTCTTGAAACATGTGTGGTATAAAACTGTTCAAAAGACTTATGGGGGAGAAATATATGCTTCCAAAGGAAGTCCTACAGCACAAGACTGTGGCAGGCTACCTTCTTGTAAAATGCTTTCTGAAATTCAATACATTTCCTTCCAAAGGCCCTCACAGCCCCCTCAATAAATTGAGGCTCCTTGCTTCATTTGCAGAAGCAAAACTTAATCAGTGAATCAGATGAAGAACAACAAAAGATTAGCAAGAGTATGAGGTGCATGTAAAAAATATTTCTCTGTGTTAAGAATAATTCAGTCCTTATTACACGCTCACTAACAGAGAGTGAGCCATTCCCATCTTTCCTGTTTTCCTTTTAGCTAGCTTCCAATCCTACCTTTCTCTTTGCAAAATCGTTCCAGGCAGTCAAGCCAATACTCTGACTATTATGTTCTCCTATCTTTGAATCCACTTCTGATTTGGTTCGTGTAAAGTTGGTATGATGACCCAAAGACATTAGGACATGCAACTTTGCAGCAGTTTGTTAAGCCGTGTCCATTCTGGGAATAAATTTCCACTTATAAGCATGGACAGCACTGAAGGTGAAGCCCCATTTAACATTTGCCCAGCTCACCTACTTGCCACAACGGGTAACTTGACCCAGTGTAAATTATGTATCGTGATTTTGCCAGTCTCCCTTAGTGCTCAGCCTGCTGCTGGTACACAGAGAGCCAAAATGCCCACTCCTGGAAAGCCTTTATTAACAACTTACACAGCTATACTAGTAAATCACTTACTCCCAGATGCTGTAATTAAGATGACACATCTTCCTGACAATTGCTTTAAAGAGACAAAATATTAGTGGAAGAAATATTGCAGAAATGTTTCAGCACCTGTTTATCACAGCCATGGGTTAAGTTCCATTTGCACACCCTGCCAGCCTTTATTAGGAGAGCTGGGCAAGTTGTAGACTGCCAAATATACCTTCTCTGAATTAATTTTTACTAGCTTTCCCCTCACTTCCCAGGCTTAGGACAGAAAACCATATTTACAGTCTTAATCTTCAGGTTTCCCAAGGTGGGTGGGTGAGGGGGTTTTTTTGGTTGTTTGTTTGAGGATTAATTTTTTTTTTCTTTGAAGTATTAGCTGATCGATAATATCCACTGAGGAATTAAAATTAAATGCCCAACTTGAACAAATTTAAGAGTAAATCCAGCACAATGTACAAGATTGGAAATAGAATCAAGTTCCACTCAAGAAAAACTTCTAACAGTTGCACCTAATAAAACTGAGAAGATTGTCACTTTTCTTTCCCCCTAAACACCACAGGACACGCTGAGCACTGAAGACAGCAGCTGGCCACTAGATGTACAAGAAAAGCAAGTAAAAAAAGCAAGTAAAAGAATGATTAAACAGACCACTGAGCCCAACAGGGTCTAGGCACCCCTAGCCAAGCGAGGCAGAGCATTAGCTGTGATCATAAGTGATCCTTGTGCTGCAGGGCCTGACAGCAGCCCTGGCACTTGGGAGGCTTCACCCAGCTGAAGGCAGAGGCACCCTGCAGCCTCCCGAAACCCCAGCCAGACACATGCAAATCCCGGGCACAGAGCATCCCCCAGCCTGCCCCATGGAACGAGTTCGACAGCCAGAACCTGAGGGAGATCAGAGAGGCAAAAACACAGGCAGCAACCCAGGTATGAGAAGGGTGGGGAAAGTTCTACTGAGATGAAGTAGGCAAGAAAGAATCTCTGGGGGAGAAAAAAAAAATTAGAGATTTAAGATAACAGTGAAAGCAGACAGGATGCAAAGAGGGAATTCTTCCAACAGATTTTTACCACACAGGATCTCAGGGAGCATTTGGGCTCACCACTGCATAGGTGAGGAAGACAGCCTACTGAAAACATTATGGGAGAGGAATACTGGGCTTTTGTCTCTAGAGCTCCATTTCTGTGGTTTAAAGCAAGGATAAAGATAATAACATCCTGTCCTAAAACAATTTCAGGAGCTAAATAGAGTATATACAGTCAAGCAAAATTAAGCTATTGTTACCAACTCTCACCTTGTCTCACCCATGATATCAGATGAAAAAGACTATTTCACTGAAGAAAAAAAGCATCATAAAAACTCCCATTCACACTGCTATTACCCATAATAGCATAAATCCCCAATATCTGACTATTACAGATAGACTTACACTCCTTCTCTTTCTTATTAAAATTCTTTTTCCTTTGCCCACCTAGAAGAAAGGCAGGAGAGTCCTTCCTTACACGCTGGCTGCACCGTAGCTGAGGCTGAATTAGGGCAAAGCCCCTGCTCCCCACACACCTGCCTGCCAGGAAGGCTGAGTGCCCCAGAGCAGCTACAGCTGGGCTGGAGGATGAGGGCTGTACCTTCCAGCCCCTCCTTTATGAGTTCTCAGATCAGCGAAATCACCCCATGTCAGCATATGGAAGCAGTTAGTCAATGAGGGGAAGGTCAGATCCAGCCCTCTACGCATTGATTGCAAGCTCACGGTTTCTCCCAAAGGCAAAAAAAAAAAAAGAAGTGTACTTGAACCCTTAGAGCAGATAGGCTGAAGCTGATTTATTGGGGTGATTTAGATCTGTTAAAACAAATTTAATTTTGAATACAATTTTATATCAATTAACAGAGTCTCACAAGTGTAGCCATTAAGGAATCTCTTTCCAAAACCAAAGCCAAATATTCAAGATTTATGAGACTGACTTGCCATATTGGAAGTAACTAATTATTCGTAATGATTCTTTGTACTCTGACAGTGATTATGTATTTTCAGTGCAAATGACCATGATGAAGCAAGTGATAAAGGCAGCCTATGTTTGTGAAAGGGATACCAAGCAATTAAGGACTGATTGTTTTAGCAAAGCATTGGGGTAGCAGGGGGAGAAACAACAGAAAACAACTAATTCAGCAACACAAACCCCAGCTTATTTAACATCCTGAAGTGTCTTCTGGTGCATGTCAGAGCTGTAATGAAAGCCTGTGGTCTCTTTTTATGGCCTTAAGCCATTTTGTATTCAGTTTATTTATCGTGACCTTTTGGTTGTCCTCCCACCTTGGACATGACAGTCTTTAACAGAGCAAAGCCTCACGGACTCAGCTTGCAGCATGTGCCACGGATTGTGGAGTACGTTTGGGGTGAGAGGAACAAGGTGGACTTGATTCCTGATTCTCATTTGCATTGAGTTTTCTTCACCTTACTGTGATGGCAAAGGGTAGAAAAGTGTAGTAGCAACCCTGTTTCCATCTCCATTGGTTGAAGGAAATGTCTCTGGATTACTCTGCCCTGATTACAGTACCTGTGAATCGAAAATGATAGTTACATAGGGATTGGGTAGATTTTCACATTGCCTCAGGCTACAGAGAATGCAAAAGCACCGCCTTTCTCCTTTTTCATAACTTCCAGTACTGCCCAGACACAGGAACGGAGTAATTGAGAACAAAGTCCCTGTTTCAGTGAGGTGTTCAGTGCCAGCAAGGTTAATGTCCAGGGGCAGGCTCGTGGTGAGAGCATTGCCGTGTTTACTGCTGGGGTTGCTGCTGCTCTGATGCCACACTCGCTCAAGCTACGAACGAGGGTCTAATTTCTGATCCTCAAAAGGCAAAAGCATAGCAAGTTGGTCATTAAAATCTGCAGCAGCATGCATGTGATTAAAATGTTAATGTCAATATTGTAATCAAGGTCTGACTCACAGGACAGCTGGTAAGAGACTTGATCTGTATTGCTTAGCCCCAGTCACCTGATGCAGGCCAGGGTTATGGAACGGTTGTGCCCCATCACATGGCAGGGATTGGCATTCACTGGCTCATGTGGCAAGCTGGAAGCTGACTGCTGAAAAGGGACAATCAGATCAAACCCAGGTGCTATTGGGAAGTTCAGCTACGCCTGCACTCCAGCGGGAGGAAAGATTTTCAATAAACTTCCTTGGTATCACCTGAGCTGCAGCGCTGCTGCAGAGGTACTTGAGTGTCTCCTGCCCGCCCACAGTGCTGCTCCTGGGTTGTTCTGTTCCTTGGCCTCACTCACCCATCTCTCTTGCTTTTGGAATTTTCTGTGCTGGGTTTCTATCTAGTTGAGTTTTAGACATCTAAGCCTGTGGTAAATTTTGCCTGATGTTGTCTAAGCATCGAAAGAGCTATAGTCTGCAAAGCTTCTTTTCAGTAAATTCAGGATTAATGAAGAAGGCCTCTCTATTGTTGGAATGTCTAATACAATTATCCACTGAATGAATGGACTAGGCAGCAGTGGAGGGCTCCCAGGTTTGTGGCAGGGAATTGTCTGTTTTAACATCCATCTGTTTTCATTCCCTCTGATCCATTATCATTCACCTAGAGTTATAACATGATGAATATCATTGTGCAAAATGCCATTTGATGCTGGGGGGAAACAAAACCACTGTAGGTCTGCCTTCTATTGAAAACATGAAATTGCCTTGGTGGAAGGAACAGCATGATTGATTCAGAGATGCTGCTTCAAGCAGAGGCGTCCCTTCCCATGTGGACTGTTTGATTTTGTTAATTCCTTTGGATGACCCTTCTGCTGCATTTTTCAACAAAAAAAATATATATACAAAAATGAGAATAACTCTGGACAATCATAGTGCTGCTGAATTTGTGGAGTTAATTGAAAAAAATAATAGTATTCACAACTTTCCCCAGAAGGCACCTTTGGTTTACGTTCCCAGTGACATTAAACTCCTGTACGTAAACACATAAGCGGGATGAGAATCTTGATGACCCTGCTGACAGGAAATAAAGAAAGGAACTTTACAGGCAATTTCCAGTGTCCTTGTTGGTCAGCAAATTTGGAAGCGAATGAAAAAAAGGGAACTAGAAATGCATATTAATGATGGAGGGCCTATAGCACGAGACTGAGAAGAGCACTAGCAAGAGAAGCTGTTAAAAACGCTCCAGTTTATTTTTTATAATGACTTACCTTTATGATGTACTTATAAGCAACACAGAAATTACCTTGTAAATAAAAGGACAGGGTCACCAGTGTAAAAGTAACTTACTGAACTCAGCGTAAATGCTTGTTTCTAGAAAGTGACCCTTAAAATACTGGTAAAGCAAATAGTTGTTAAACCAAATCCATTGTTTAACTGTGTGTATCTAAACTGAGACCCTTCATTAACAGCCATCTCCTGGATCTTGGTTGTGCCTTTCAAATACCATACATTTAAAAAATACTGCGTTGTCACTTAAAGAAAAAGGAGAGAAAACACCCTTTGGAAATCCACGGTCCAGCAAAACCCAGGGCAGATAACTGCCTGGCTCCCCACTAGCCTGTAATTACCCGAGGAAGCAGCTAGATTTAGCTATCTTCCTTCTTTAATTGGCACGCAAAAGATTATAGGATTTTATTAGGACACAAATGACACCGATCCGAGTGTGATTGAGGCATGCAATGCATGACTGACTATTTGCATTAAGAGGCTTTGCAGTACACATGGGATTTCTACCTTTGGTTTTAAATGGCTTAAATTTAAATGACGTTTCTATGCTACATTTTAAGAGGATGATATTTATTTTAGCCCTCGTCTAAGTAAGGTAGGGCAAGGCTGTTGCCAGACACCAGAAGCCCTTCTAAAGAGCCTGTTTGAGCCAGGTGGAAGTGGGTTGATTTTCAACTGCTCTGTTGTTACAATTAGATCAGAAACATAAGAAAACGGAGGAGAAATGGGTATTGAAGTGCCCACATCGAAGCCTTTGACAAGTGTGTTAGACACCCAGCTGCCAGCCTGCCACTGCAGGGGACACCAGCCTGAGGAAGCCACCATCCCTGGCGATGACTGAGCTGGAACACAAGTGGGAGCAGGTAGCAGGAGATTTTTTGGCTTCTCTTACATCCACAGTTCCCACTAACACTGAATCTCCTTTATGGATTTTTCCCCTTGTAAATGAATATCGGTGAACTTCTGTAGGTTTTATTTCACAGTGGCTTTCCAATGTCTCTCACACCCAGAACTAAAGGCGAAGGGAAGGTGAAAGCAGCCGAACACATAAGGAATGAAGCCAAGTCAGTCCAACGGAGCAAAGCCAGGCCCACACAAGGAAGGGAGTACCCAGAAGTGATGGCAACATGCTGCAATATCTGACTGTGTGCAATAAAAGACGATAACAGCAGGATTAAGTCCTGCTACCATTCTGATATGTAGGATGGCTCCGTGCAGGAGCCCTGATCCAGGCACACCTTCCTCAGTGCTGTCCTTGGGACTGGGCACTGCACAGCTGCTCAGTCAGCCACAAAGCCAGTCCCTGTCCCAAGGGAGTGCCTGAGGACCAAGTCTTGGGCGAGATGATCCTGGGGAGAGGAGAGGGCCTGAAACTGCAGGAAAACAACATAGGAACGACAGCCCATTCCTGCACTTCAGAGCCCAAATGAAACCTCAACACGATGAATGGACAGGGAGCAGGAGCTACTGAACAGGGTCATCTGCTTCCATCTCCACGAGTCTTAACCCTGGGTTCCCTTACACTGCTCCATGTCCCACCTACAGCTCTGGTTGCCCAGCTACTCTGTCCTGCAACCTCATCACCAGCTCATTCCCTGATTGTTTCTCAACTTGTCCCTTGCCCAACAGATGGTTCCCTGGCTCATTCCTCAACTCATTCCACGTGTCCCCCAAGTTGTCCTGAACGCCCAAGTGATCCCCTAGTCTGTCCCTGGGTTTATCGTTCCATCCTTAACCCACCCCGCAGCTCGTTCCCTGTCCCTGGCTCACCCTCCGACCCCCAGCTCGCTCCTCGCCCCTGGGTTCATCGTGCAACCCCCAGCCCATCCCGCAGCTCATCCCGGGTCCCACCGCTCGCCGCCCTGTCCCCGGCTCGCCCCCGTCCCCCCGGCCGGTC
>VZRZ01004377.1:229655-243396 GCA_013398175.1 Climacteris rufus | reverse complement strand
AGGCCAGGAGCCTCGCCTCCTCCGCCGCCGCCGCCATGGCCGGGCCCGCCGCGTCACCTCCGGGCCGCCGGTTCCGGGCCGGTCACTTCCGGGTCGGTCACTTCCGTTACCGCTGGTTCCGGGCCGGCCACTTCCGGGTCGGTCACTTCCGTTACCGCCGGTTCCGGGCCGGCCACTTCCGGGTCGGTCACTTCCGCTACCGTCGGTCACTTCCGGCCCGGCGGCCCCGCGTGCGCGGCGCGGGCGATGCGGCCGCTCACGGAGGCGGAGACGCGGGCGGTGTTCGAGAAGCTCGGGAAATAGTGAGGGGCCGCGACCGGGAGCACCGGGAGGGCTGGGCCGGCGGGACCCCGGGGACCGGGCTCGGAGCGGGGATGGGGACCGGGAGAGATGGGCACCGGGGATCGGGCGGGACTGGGCATGGAAAAGGGATGGGGGACCGGGAGGGTTGAGCGGGCTGGACCCCGGGGAATGGGGGGGCCGAGGGGGTGATGGGCACCGCGGATCGGGCGGGAGCTGGCACCGGGAGGGGATGCGGACCGGGAGGGCTGTGCCCCGGGGAGCAGAGGAGCCGCGGCAGGAGGGGCCGGGCCGGGCTCACGGGGCCCGTCCCCGCAGCATCGGGGAGAACATCCAGCTGCTGGTGGACCGGCCCGATGGCACCTACTGCTTTCGCCTGCACCGGGACCGCGTCTACTACCTGAGGTGAGGGGCCGGGCGCGGCGGGGCCCGGGGCAGCCCCGCGGGGCTCGGGCCCGGCCGCCCCCAGCACTGCCCTGCTCCCGCAGTGAGAAGCTGCTGAAGCTGGCGGCCAGCGTCCCCCGGGAGAGCCTGGTGGCCCCGGGCACCTGCTTCGGGAAGTTCACCAAGTCCCAGAAGTTCCGTCTGAGTGTCACCGCCCTGGACTTCCTCGCACCCTACGCGAAGGTGGGTCACGGCCCCCAGGCCGGCCCAGCCCCGTGCCGTTCCCCCGGCCCCTCACGGCTCTGCCCCTCTC
Source organism: Climacteris rufus (assembly GCA_013398175.1). NCBI lineage: Eukaryota > Metazoa > Chordata > Aves > Passeriformes > Climacteridae > Climacteris > Climacteris rufus. The sequence goes on along the minus strand of VZRZ01004377.1, from coordinate 242,399 downwards.
TTGCAGTACAAGGTGTGGGTGAAGCCGGGCTCGGAGCAGTCGTTCCTCTACGGCAACCACGTGCTGAAGTCGGGGCTGGGCCGCATCACGGAGAACACGGCGCAGTACCAGGGCGTGGTGGTGTATTCCATGGCCGATGTCCCGCTGGTGAGTGCCCGGCCCTGCCAGCGCTGCAGAGGGGGTCCAAGGTGGGGGGACCTCCCTCACCTCCCGTTCATCCCCCCAGGGCTTTGGGGTGGCTGCCAAGTCCACACAGGAGTGCCGGAAGGTCGACCCCTTGTCCATCGTGGTGTTCCACCAAGCTGACGTCGGGGAGTACGTGCGGAACGAGGACACGCTGACATGAGGGACCTCTGGGGACCCCAAGGGACTCTCAGGCCCTGCAGGTGTTCCAGGGCAGAACGGACCTTGTCCCGCACCACGGGTGTGGGAACCTCACCCTGAGTGGGATGGAGATGCGGGGAAGGCGCCGGCACAGAGCCCCACAGCCCTGGGGGGGCTGCTGCCAGCATGGGAGGAGGGACCCCTGCCCCAGCCTTGTCACATAAAGCCTGTTCCTTTTCCCAGTGCCTGTTGTCTGGTGTGGAGGCCCCGAGGTGGGGTCAGTCCTTGCCCCTCCTGGGGGCTGTGTGACACATGGGGCTGGGTTTGGGGGACACAGGTTGAGGGGAAGTTCATAGGCTGAACTTCAGGGAGGGAGGGAGGAAGGGACGGCTGGAAGCTTCCCCTGGGCTGTAGGGCAGCAGCAAGCAGCTATCGCTCCTCAGACTGTGTCAGGGGGTCCTTTATTGGGAGTCTGGTAGAAAAGGCACATTAGGACACTAACAACAGGCAGGGATGTCACAAACCCACCTGGCACACACAGCTCAGGTGACAGCGTAGCTTCTGGCTTCTCTCAAGATGATGTCAGGGGTAGAGCTGGAGTGGGGGGAATTCTCCAACCTCCTCCTGGAAGTGGGTCCAGCCTTTCCTCCCCCTCCGTGGCGGGGCAGAGGGGCAGCCAGGTCCCCCAGCGCTGCAGGCTGGAGCCCTGCCCTGCTCTAGCACTTCTGGCTGCCCGAGGGCTGCGCGTGGAAGAGGCGCTTGAGGAAGCAGAGCTGCAGCAGCCCGGAGAGGACGATGACGCAGCTCTGGGCCATCGACCACCAGTTGACGTAGTTGTAGTTGGACTCCAGGAGGAAGGAGTCGGCCCCTTTCCGCATCCGGGCAAAGTTGTAGAAGCGCCACATGTGGAAGGTGTGCATCTGCAGCCTCTGGATGCTGGCCTGCAGGAGAGGCAGAGCCCAGCTCAGCACTGAATTCAGCTGCAGCTCAGCCAGAGCAAAGGCCCTGCTCGGTGCCCTGGGCAGGACGTGCCCGTCCCCACTGTGCTGGGGCACCCTGTGGCCACCCTGACCCTCACCCCAATCGCCTCCAGGGTGTCATTCAGCTCCTTCCTCTCTGCTGGCTGCTTGTGTTCCATGTTGAAGTCATCGTAGTAGACACCAAAGTTGAGATACACGTGCATGAGGCCAAAGTGGTTTTGCTGGTTGTCCAGGCAGAGCTGGTAGAAACCTGCAGAGGGGAGGGAGGTTGTTGGTCGCTGGGTAGGGCACCAGGCAGACGCATCCCCAGCGCTTGATGCTCGCCCTCCCCACCCAGGAGTGATCAGTGCTCCGGGAAGCACTGGCTGGGCAGGCTCAGAGCTGCTGCAGGGGCTGGGGCACCTGTGTCTTTGGCGAGGAAGTTGATCTGTCCTCGCACGTCCTGGGACACTCCAAGCCGGAAGCCGCTGGGATCGCTTGCTGTGACCAGGATGTTCCTGCTGTTGCCAATCCCCATTGCCCGCTGGACCTGCAGGCAGGGAACACCCCAGGGGAACTGGTGAACCACTGGTGTGTTGGGCATGGAGCTGTGCTGAGCCCCAAGGCTGTGTTCCTCTAGGGCCAGAGCTGGGGGGAAGCTGCCACTGCCAGGCACAGCCATGCCCTGGCTCTCCTTCAGCCAGCCCAGTGTAAACAGGAGATAAAAGGGCTGGAGTTTCCCTGGGGGAAGGAGATGGAGCACGGGGACAGGCTGTGCTGGGACCTTTATTTGTGTCATAGCCTCTGGCCAGAGCTCCCAGCACCAAGGTTTTAAACCAGGTATTTAAAAAAATACATGGGATTGATGATGGATAGATGAGGTTGGTTATATTAGGAAGAAATTCTTCCCTATGAGGGTGGGGAGGCCCTGGCACAGGGTGCCCAGAGAAGCTGTGGCTGCCCCATCCCTGGCCAGGTTGGATGGGGCTTGGAGCACCCTGGTGGAAGGTGTCCCTGCCCATAGCAGGGGGTGGAAGGAGATGAGCTTTAGGATCCCCCCAACCCAAACCATTCCATACTGTCTCAGAAAAAGGCACAGTCCTTGAGATGCTGTGTGCCACAGGAGCAGCACGGGATGGATCCAGCACAGCCATCCCCTGACCTCCCCAGCACTCACCTCGTAGCTGAAGAAGAAGTTGCCACCCTGGTGTGAGAACTGCCAGAAGCACTCCACGGTGCCGGCGGGGATGACGATGGCGAAGTCGTAGCGATCGGCGCCGCGGAACAGCGGCTCCTGGCTGGACCCGCTCAGGGGCTCCGTCCTGGGGCAGCCAGCAGGGCCCAGCCCTGCCAGCAGCAGCAGCAGCAGCAGCAGCATCCTCCTCCTGCTCCCCGGGCTCTGGCGCTCGCTCCCTGTGCAGGGCAGAGCAGGACAGGGTGGGATGAGGGGTAATCATTAACAGCTCCGCAGTGCCCGGGCTGTGCTGGCACGGGAGCCACGGCCCGGGGTGCTCCTGGTGTGCAGCCAGAGCTCTGACACCCTCCCTGCACTGCCAGGGCAAGAGCTGGCATGGAGAAGGGAAGGACGGGACACAGCTCCTTCCACTGGGACAGCACCAGTTGGCACCACCTCGCACTGGGCCACATCTCTGACCTGGTGCTCCTCTGCCAGGGCTGCTCCAGGGAAAGGATTTATAGGCAGACAGGGAGGGAAATGCACGGCCCCAGTCCAGGGACACTCAGTGCAGCACCTGCAGCTGAAGGACACAGTGGGAAGCAGCTGCTCCAAGACAGACAGCTCCCAGCCCTGGCTTTGCCAGAACGCAGCCAAGAGAAACTTAGAAACTAAGTTTAGAAAATTTCCCTCTATCTCCTGCCCTTTTTCCACAGGAATCTAATCCAGAAACTCGTTTCCCCTTTACATCAGCCTGTCACACCTTCAGGGCAGTGCTGCTCCTCACACAACACACCCAGAGGGGCAGGGGGAGCCCCACGTTCCCAGGGCAGTCTGTGCTCACAGTGCTGCATTTCCACCCACGAGGTACAACAGTTTTACAACTCTTGATATTAAACAAGAAGAAACTTTATTTTAGAAATGATTGCTTGGACAGATGGCAGCTTTGGCACTTGAAGGTAGGAACATGCGGCATCCTCGGAGCTCACAGGCTCACAAGGATCACACACAGCAAGGAAAACGTGACCAAAGTCAGCCAGAAATGGAACTTTTAATATGGAAATGTCTGTTGTTTCCAAGGACTGAAACACAAAATAATTTTAACTTAAAAATATAGTTTTTGAGACCACAGAGCTGGAAGGGAGGAACTTCCCCTCACAGATTATTCATTTACAAAGCAGAAAGAAATGGGGATAAAAAAAGTCTAAGTAAATTCTCTTGCCTGGGCTTCTTCCTGGCAGAAACTCTGGGATGTGGTGCTGCCTCTTTCCCTACAGGTGAATGATAGCAAATAGATGAAACAAGATTCAGAGACTCTGATTCAGAGATCAGACAACTAAGACACACCAAAATAGTCACCAATGAGATCATCCTGCTGACACCTGAGCAGAGTGAATAGCTGGGATTCATCCCAGAGGCTGCAGCGGTCAGGTGGACAAGGAAGTCTCAGTCCAGTTCCAAGTTCATGTGGAGAGGCTGCACAGCCCCTGCCACCTGCAGCGAGCTGATCTTTGCAGCTGGAGCACAAGGCTCCTGGGTTCCTGTCAGTTGTGCTTTTGGTGTCAGAGTGGCTCCCTGCACCAGCACAGCCAGCACTCTGGTCCAGCTTCCAAAAAACAAAACGAGGCTTTTGCACTGAAGGTCCCGTGGCTCCTGACTTCAGAGCATTCCCAGTTTCTTCATGGTCCGCCAGCGATCCTTGATCATCACGGGCGTGCGGTTCTCGAAGGGGTACTTGAGGCAGATCACCTTCCACCTCCCCTCCCCGTACTTGTTCACTCCAGCCTTGATCCACTCGCTCTCCTGCATGGTCCATTTCTGCAAAGAGCAAGGAAGCAGGTTCAGGGAGGAGCTGCATGGCACAGAACCTGCTGCCAGCTCTGTCCTGGTGTGTTCCTTCCCTGATCACCCGTGCCAGGTACAGCAGGGAAGGCAGACAGGTCCTGGCAGCTGCACACACAACACTCCAGCACTGCAGATGTGCTGCAGCAGCTGCCTTCCTATGGGTCAGGACAGTTCCTGGTGGCACCAGCTGGGGCCTTTTCCCAGATAGCAGCTGCTGGATGCGTGTCCCTCACCTGAACAAGGCTCTGAACCTCTCCAGCATGAGGGGAATTTGGCAAACCTGGCTCTGAGCCATCAAGGCAACAGGACCTGAGGCCCATTCCCAGTGCCCCGAGGGCAGGACAGGCACAGCTCCAGCCAACCTCCTCCCAGGGCTGTTTTACCACGGTGACTGTACAGACACCACCCCGTGTCAGGCCCTGCTGGAAGCACCTAAAGCTCCACATACCTGTTTCTTGGAGCTGAACTTCTTGGAGTCACAGCTGCTTTTCTCGAGGGATGCTGGAAAAAAAAGGGAAAGGGTTACATTTTCCATAATTTGGGAGGTATAGACCTCCTTGAGAGGCTGCCTCAGGCTTAACTGCTGAGCTGTGCAGTCAGAGCACCTCATGACAGGCAATAAACCCCAATTCCTTTATCCCAGCCTTTCCACAGGATTTCTGGTTTCAAAATTCAGTCAGCCAGGCAGCAGCAAGACTCCTGTGAGTGACCCCCATGCCAGGATTAGCACAGATAATTCCTGCCAGGGGACTTTTCCTACCTGCACTTGCAAAGAGGTCTTCCTCGTCAGTCCAAGTGTCCTTTTCCTCTGTGCCACAGGAGCTGTTCCACTGTCCTCGGAAGGACCTGAAAGCAGATGAGAGTTTCCTTTGACTACTGGCTCAGAAGGGTTTTGGGGAGGAGGTGCAGGGCCACCAAGCACACAAAGCCAGCCTCTGGACACTGTATTTCTCAAGACAGCAGAAGCAGAGTTTAACCTATTCCACAGGATGCTCCTACTGGCCAGTGATGCTAAAGCTGGGAAAGGTGTGGAGAAATGTGCATTCCCTGTACTGCAATCACCTGCCAGGACTACGTGCAGCACCTCAGCACCAGCAGAACCTGGATAATTTTCTCCTCTCCATTAACCCATAGTTAATTTTAAACTCAAATGTATGGACAAGAGAGGACGTGCTGTATCCAGTGCCACAGGGGCTGGCAGGCAAGGTCAATCTTGGGACACAGGGCAAGGGTTTGGTGCTCAGGCTACAGACGTCAGCAAGACAAGACTGGGGGCAGAGCAGACAATACCACACGAGAGGGGCTCCATACTTGTCACTTGGGGCAGAGGAGGTCTCATCAGGCAATTTCTGAGCAGGTTTGGAAGCAGAAGAGACCACGTGCTCCTGGGAAGAGTCAGGGCTCTCCCTCGACTTGCTGGACGGGTCATCCAATTCCAAGACCAGATTGCTTATGGTGAACAAGTTTTTGATGTTATGGGGTATTTCAGAAGGGTCTGGGGTCTCAGAGTCTTCGTTCTCCATTTCTCTGGGTCTCTTGGTTCTGTGGGATACAGAAGGAGACAGTTGCTTGGGGGAAGGTAAGTCTGTTTCATCCAGCTGGGTGAAGACTGCATCTGCGTCCCTGGAGTCCGACAGGATCTTGAAAGCTTCTCTCAGAACAGAAATCCCAAACGAGGTTACAGCTCCAGGGGGCTGCCTACAAAATAAACACAACCGAGGGGGTTGTAGGAAAACCGCCAAGGGAGCCCTGCTGCCCAAAATCCAGCCCTTCCCTCCATGGCCCTACTGTGCAAATCTATGGAAGAGGGCATTCCCAACCCTCCAGAACTCCCTCACAAACAGTGCTGTGCCCCAGAAGCAGGTTTGGAGAACACAAGTCCACGCGTGAATTCACTGCTGCCCTGCTATTCCCAACACTGCTCCATGAGAGCAAAGCTCGTGCAGCCACTGCCCCCTCCCTGGTCACAACAGCACTTCTTGTATCAGCAACCAAACCAAACCACCTCAACACCTTTCCCAGGATCCAGAGTCCTGCACCAACACCTTTGGGCTGACCTGGGCAGGCATTTGGGGAGTTAGGAGCTGCCTGGACACAGGGAATTACACCTTGGGAGAGAACTTGTGGCCACACTGCCTCTGCAGTCCAGAGCCAGATTCCTCTGCCCACCTTTGTGATGCTCTGGTGGACACTCCTGGGACTTCTGGGGTTGCTGCTGCTGGTTCTGTAGCTATTTCCATTTCCATAGGCTCTGAAGTACCCTTCAGGATATCAGATGCTGCTGTTAAATGCTCAGGAGTTGCTGCTGGGTCAATGACTACTTCCACGGGTTCCAGAGCTGCTGCAGGGCCACTGGCTTCTTCCATAGTCTCTGGAGCTGCTGTGGGACCAGCTGTCCTTTCTGCAGGGCTGGCAGCTCTCTCCAAGTCTTCTGCTGCTCTTGCAGGCTCTGGAGCTCTGGCTGGCTCCTCCATCTGTCCTGGGGCCTCTGGAGCTCTGGCTGGGCCCTTCACCCTTCCCAAGGCCCCTGGAGCTCTGGCTGGGCTCTCTGCCCTTCCCAAGGCCCCTGGAGCTCTGGCTGGGCTCTCTGCCCTTCCCAAGGCCCCTGGAGCTCTGGCTGGGCTCTCTGCCCTTCTTGAGGCCTCTGGAGCTCTGGCTGGGCCCTCTGCCTTTCTCAAGGCCTCTGGAGCTCTGTCTGGGCCCTCTGCCTTTCTCAAGGCCTCTGGAGCTCTGGCTGGGCCCTCTGCCTTTCCCAAGGGCTCTGGAGCTGCTGCCTGGTCATTCAGCCCATCTGCAAACTTGGGAGTCCCCAGTGAGGATTTTGCTTTGCCAGTGTGTTTCAAATTAAAAGTCTTTTTAATTAACTAGGAGAGAGAAAAAGCAAAGCACCATTAGAGAGATGATTCCTCACGCTCCCGTTCCATTTTATCCCGTCCCAAAGGCATTTCATGGATTGAAATACATGTTGGACTATATAAACCTTTCAGAAATGGACTGGATTTAGTGTTCCAGGTTTAAGGCCTGATCCCCAGGAGGGCAGGGTGGGCACGCACCGTCAGCAGCACCGGCTCCGAGTCGTCCACGTAGTCCTTCAGGAACTCAAAGATGCTCTGCTGGAAGTCCTCATAGGAGAAGTTTTTGACCTTTGGATGAGAGGGATTCTTTTCCCGGATGACAGTCAGCCACTCACTCTTCTTCTTCTGTAGGAAGCAATGGTAGAATCAGGTAAGAACACTCTGGGCAGGGACAAGGGGATCAGTGACAACCACAACCTCTGCGCCTTTGCCGCTGGGCATTCTCCAGGCACAACCAATTTACACTGAGCTGAGGCTGGGAAAAGGCCAGAGGAACAGGAGAGAAACAGGGGGAGCACAGCAGGACCACCTTATTTCAGGAATTCTCCTTCATTCCAGTGCCCAAGCACCCCACTGCCTGCAGAAACAGCAATAGGAACTCCAGCTGCTTCCAGAACCAGCTCTGAAGGTGGGTTAGAGTTCGGGGCTGATCAAGGGGTAAATGGTGACGCCTGGAAGGGCCATGGAGGGGTGTGAGGAAAGGTGAATGACAGAGAGGGCTCCAAGGTGACAACCCAAATGTGCAACACCAAGGGCCCAGCACTCCAGGAGGATTGTTTCCATTTTGGCTTCCTCACCCCAACAGCCCCCAGGACATGTCAGCAGTCCCCACTTCATTCCAGCACAGACTCACTTGGTTTCTGGGCTCCTTCCCTATGTGCCTCTTGACAATATCGGAAGCCTTATCAAACTCCTTGTTTCTGATGCAGACAACAACAGCCTGCAGAGGAAAACAAAGTTTGAAGCAGCACAGAGGGAAGAGCTCAGTGTCAACTTTCACAGAGAACAGTTCCCATATCCCTGGGGTAAGAGTTTGCAGATAGTGAGGGAATCCCACATTTGAAGCAGCTCCTACCATCATCCATGCGAGGCCCTTCCAAGGCAAAAGGTGCACGCAGTATTTAATGGAAAGAAAAAACTTACAGCTTCCTTCACCATTTTCTGCACAGTCTCCATCGTCTTGTCTGCCACAGAGAATTCCTGCTGCATGAAGTCCAGGACCGTGAGGGCTGACTCGAGTGGGGTCAGCTCTGACTCCTTGTCGAAGGTGCAATCTGTAGGAATTGGCATCCGAGGCTGAGCAGGACTCACCAGGCCGGTGTGTTTGCCCAGCAGGTCAGCCCCGGAGCGCCACGGATGCTGCTCTTGGCCCCGGCAGTGAGACACAGACACCGACAGCTGCCCCTCAGCCCCAGGGAGAGTCCCCAGCCCGACAGCCTCAGCCCAGAGCCCTGCTCTGTGCAAGAACAAAGCTCCGGGAGCTGCACGGACACGGACACAGGGAGGAGGGAGCGGGCTGCAAACCAGCACCGGGGGTCCCCGGAGCTTGCAGGGAGCACCAGGTACCTACCGAGGTTCTCGCCCTCCTCGACCCGCGACAGCAGCTGCATTATCCGGAGCATCTGGGCCACCTCCGGCTCCTTGTCCAAGGGGCGCACGAGCAGGGCTGAGGGGCAAACAGCTGGTCAGGGCGGTGCAGCGCCGTCCAGCCGCCCGCGCTCCCGCCCCGGGCCTCCCAGCGTACCCTGCATGATGTCGCGGTACTGGCGAAAGTCACGGTTGCGCCCCGAGCGGTAAGCCTCTATGGCCCGATGGAAGTAAAACTGCAAGACCCAACCGTTCACGACCTTCTCGGTGAGCGCCGCCATCCCGGCCCGCTCGGGCTCCCGCTCCCGTTCCCGCCGCGCCTCCCGCCGCGCCGCCATCCCGCCGGGAAGCAGCGCGCCGGAAGTGGGCCTCAGCGAGCCGGAGCGGGCCTCAGCGAGCGGCGGCCGCGCCTACAACTCCCGGCGTGCACCGCGCTAAGGCCGGCCGCAGGGATTGGCCGCCCCCTGGCGCTCGGGCGGGGCATTGCAGGGCGGCGGCGGGAACGGGAAAGCGGCGGGAACGCTGAGGACAGGGACACAGCCGAGTCCCTCGAGGCTCGGGATCGTCCCCCCGCCCCCGCCACGGGGTCCACCGCAGGGAAACGCCCAGCTGTATGTGCTGAGACCCCCGCGTGTGTGTCTGACCTGAGCAGGCCCGGGGTGTTAAACTCGTGTCACCCAGAGCAGGCAGTGCCCCCCTGCCAGCGCAGGCATGGCGAGCAGAGCCGGGTGTGTTCCGCGGGGTCAGCCATCCCCACGGAGCCGCTGCGTGGGATTCCCGGCGGGAATGGTGACAGACACCGGCTGTGCCTCGGCACAGGGGACAGCGAGCACCACAGCTGACCCAGGGTGCTATAGCTTGGGCCCTACCTGCATTGGCAGACGTGACAGAACCCTTCACGTATTACATGTGAATTGTTATTTTATACTTTACATGGGTTTATTTGTACTTTATTTGGGTTTTTCCCTTTATTCTGGTTTTCCAAACAGCCCACACACACCCGTTCCCTGTTTTCCAGCCACCTGCCAATCCCCCTCTCCTGGTACAGCAAACCAGGTCCCTGGGGCAGGGTTTTGGGGCATAGATTGTCCTGCAGTCACTGAGACTTGGGGTAACGAATCAGAAGTCCCATCTTCCCGGTGATCCCACTGAGTTATTTCCAAGCAGACCTGGTGTCTGGAGATGACACTGGCAAGCAGGTCCTTGGGAGCACAGGGCGATTCTCTGCCGCTCTGGAGTGTCCCATGTGGACACGTCTCCTCAGTCCAGGGACATCCCTCACACTGTCCTGGAGGCTCTCTCACCTGAGGTGGAAAAGCACGTGAAAATTCCTCTGGCATGAGGTGATCTGGGATCCTCCCTTCCCTCTGCCCACGGCCAGGGCAGGAGGAAACGCACATGGGGAAAATCTCTGTGTGGGATGGAAAACAGTAAAACTGGGAGGGATTTTTCTCGGCAAACAAAGGGAGGTAAAAATATTCTGTGTGAGGCAAAAGGGTCAGCTGGGGCGGGGAGGCTGCCCTGGGGAGCAGGGTGGGAGCGGGACACGGCACGGCCGCGCTCGGAATGTCCCGGAGGGGGCTCGGAAGGACGCAGGAGGAGGTGCCAGGGTGGGAGCCTGGAATTTCAGCGCTGTCTGCTTCATCCAGGGGGAGGCTGATCAGCCCCAGCCATAGTGTGAGAGCAGTGGCCTTACAGCCCTTCAAACACCGCCCTTGCTCTCCTGGACAGAAAATTCCATGTTTTTCAGAGAGCTTGGTAGCTTCTGCCCCTGAGATCCACACAACTCCAACGAGATGTGCCAGCCCCTTCAGCAGATCCTGTCAGCCCTGTATAGGTTTTAGGATTTTGAGTAATTTCGTTTATTTTTGCACAAAGATCAGGAAAGAGTCCTGAGGTCCTCTCCCAAGGGAAACAAAGCAAGATTCCTCTCTGAGACACCAGGACAAAGCCATTCGAGGGTCACCTGCCTTCTCCAAGCCAGGTTTCACTTGGGAAAAGCTTCCTCAGCCTCCTGTCTGTGTCCTTCTGGGCTGCCATCTCCTCCTTCAGTGGCCTGGAATGGTGAATTCCAGAGTAAACACGGAAATAAACCCACTGGTTTGCTCCCTGAACCTCCTCCAGTGAATGAAAAGGAAGCAGGGATGATGGAAGCAGGACCTGGAATGCAAGTGGCCTCACTGTCCAGATTCACTGAGTCCTCCCGTGGTGTCATCGTCAGTTTTTCAGGAAAAGCTTTGGAGTTCCATGTGCCAAAGAAAACACTGGGCAGGAAGGCATAAATTGCAGCCGTGCTTGTGCATTAGAGCCTTCCCTTGCTGATTTATGGCTTTTGATGAAGTGATTACAGATGAAAGAAAACATTCCAGGGAACAGGATCTGCACGTTGCCGCAGTCTCGTGCCTGTCACATCCTTCTGGAGGAGTTACAGCAGGAAACAGAAGAGGAAAATCACCAGGGTCCTGGTCAGCACGCTCTGCTGGAGCAGCAGACAGGACAACAGCTCCCAGAGAAGCTGTGGCTGCCCCATCCCTGGAGGTGTTCAAGACCAGGTTGGATGGGGCTCGGAGCAGCCTGGGCTAGTGGAAGGTGTCCCTGCCCATGGCACAGGGTGGAATGGGATGGACTTTAAGGTGCCTTCCAAAACCATTCTGGTCTTAGAAAGGCAGTGAGGAGCTACAGAAAACCAGGGAGCAATGAAACAGGAAATAAGGGAAAGGTGGAGGAGGATCATGAGATTGCTTTGAAAATCCACTGAGAAGCCCTCAGGCATGAGGGATGCAGAGAAGGAAGCACAAAGGCACTCATTAAGAAATCCATCAAGTAGGTTATAAACTGAACCAATCCGAGCAAAGGTAACTTCCCATTGGAACTGAGTTGGGCGGGGAAGGCTCTGGAAGGAAAGACATCGGTTTGGATACAGAAAGGTGCCAAGAGCTGGGCAGCCTGGGCACAACAAGGAGTTAGAAATACTTCCATGTCAGAGAGAATCCTGGGTTACACACAGAACCAGGGAAACAGTCCTGCTGACTGGGAAAAACTAGACAGAAGGGATCAAGAGAAGAAGCAGCAGCTCAGTATTTCATATTTAATATTGACTAGGTGACTGTGGAGAGGTTTCGGAACAGGCTGAGCCTTTAACACCCCGATATCTGGGTAAGCGAATGTATGGACTTGCCCAAATAGAGAACCTCACTTGAGCTCCCTGTAAAATCCAGAGGGATTTTAGTGGCCTGCCCAGCCGTGAGCCTGCCAAACTCCCCCTGCACACACCTTTAACCTTTAGCCACTGCTGATCACAGTTTAGCACTGACAGCACGGCGTTTCTGCCTCCTCAGCAGTTGTTAAACAAACACCCACTGCCCAGCCTTGTACCTGTGCCGCAAGTGCAGGGAATAGATTTCACAAATGCCACTTCATAAAGGGAAACCATCGGGTTTATGAATTAGTCGGTCCCTGAGCTTCTGAACAGCCTCTCTGCCCCTGAACCTGCTCAGCGTGGCTGCAGGGAGGAGATAATTACCCAGCACCTCACCCCAGAGCTGCCTGCGAACTTTGCTTTGGAAACTGGGAAAAGTCAGGACCCGGGGATGTGCTGGACCTCCGCCGTCTGGGTTTAAAGAGGTGGGAGATGACATCTATTTTATATACACGCATGGAGGACCAAAACAAAAGGAACAGTGGAAAAGCTGAGGGCGGGCTGCTGGCGGGCACCGCGCTCTCCGGCGGCACGGGGGTGGCAGGGTGGCTGGGAGCCGCGGCTGAGGGGAGCCGGGGCTGAGGGAGCCGGGGCTGAGGGAGCCGGGGCTGAGGCGACGCTCGCACGGCGTTTCCCGCCCTTCGCTCCGGCCGCTCCCCATTGGCCCGCGCCCACCGCCGCGCGCTCCCATTGGCCGCGCTGGCAGCGCCCCCCTCCGGCTCGCTCCCCATTGGCCGCCGAGCGCAGCCGAAGCCAGCGCGGGGCGTTGCCATCGCTACGGCGGCCGGCGCGGGCCAGGCC